>CAUYLG010063958.1:0-56930 GCA_963573385.1 Cacajao melanocephalus | reverse complement strand
TTGTTGGTGATGAAGTTTTTTCTGTTTCTTAGTTTTCCTTTGGCGGACGCCCCTTCCCCACAGAGCTTGGTCTTCCCGGGTTCAGCTGTGCTTACTGTGAAACTCTGGGTCCTCAGTGCTTCCAATTGCTGTTCTCCTTGTGGGGGTGGGACCAGCCGAGCCGACTCAAAGGGCGCCCAGTCGCGTATACTCTGCACTGAGAAGCGCTGCGCCACACCGGGGCGCCAGCAAAATAGCTGTGCCGGCCAAAAGAGTCGCGCTGGCGACACGTGTGGCTCCTCCGCCGGGAATCTCCCAGTTTGTGGGCCACAGAAATTCGTCTGAAATTGCGGCTTCCACTCGCTCTCTGCTTTCACTGGGAGCTACAATCCTGAGCTGTTGTTAATCGGCCATTTTGAATCTCTCCTACTGGGCCTTTTTTAAAGAGATTCTAGATTGGTGTTTCTTACACTTGAATGTCCAGTGGGACCACTGGAAGGGTTTGTTAAAAATGTTAAAATTTGTTAAATTCAACAAATTGAATTGGAATCTTTGGGGTTTTTAATAAGTATCCCAGGTTATGCTGATGGAGGTAGCCCACAGTTTGAGAAACTAATCCAGAAGGAACTCAGTCCTGGGCAATATTTATGACCCTTTATGTGGGAATTTAAAGGCCAACGGCAACGCTTAACAATTTAGAGACACCTCTCAAGGCAGGAGCCCTCTAAACATTGGGATAGCTTGGATTTGAAGAATGTACATACAGTCAAAGATTGCTGTATATGCAGTTTTTACATCCAGTTTTTCTTTAGTTAATGTTTGAGAGAAATATATGTATATTTTTGCAAGAGCTGGAAATTTGCAAAATTCTTGCAGCATCAGTGATTGCATAGAATGCCTTTTAAAAAAGATTTAAACACTTTGGAACACTTGGGTGTTTTTTTCCACTGAATTTTTTTTTAATTACAAAATTTTTAAAGTACACAGAAACATAGAAAATAATTTATCTAACAGCTGCCCATCAGGGTCATGTTTTTAAAAGCTCCCTGATGTGGTAGTTAAGTACAGTGATTTATACGTAAAGGAGGAACTATGGTCTTATCTTTCTCTAAATGCATGTTTTCCTAATGATTTCCTGCTTTCTTAGTGGAGAGAAAATATTACATAATTTGTTGGTGTGACACAAATTAGTTGTTTTGGTACTTATGGAAAAATACATCAGGGTTGTATTTGAAGCATACCTCAGATATGGAGGGTTCAGTTGCAGAAAATATCTCAACTAAGTGAGTCACACAAATGTTTTTGTTTGCCAGTGCATGTAAAAGTCATGTTTTTACTATGTTGTGGACTATTAAATGTGCAATAATAGCATTATATCTAAAAAGACACATGTGTACTGTAATGAAAATATTACTAAAAAATGGAATGATCAGGTGAGCCTTGAGTGAGTCGTCATCTTTTTTGCTAGTGGAAGGTCTTGCCTCAATATGAGTGGTTGCTGAAAGTTGGGGTGGCTGTGGCACTTTCTTTAAGACAGTAGTGAAGTTTGCTGCATGAATTGACTCTTCCTTTGATGGAAGATTTATCTGTAGCATACAGTGCTGTTTCATAGCATTTGACCACTGTAGAACTTCTTTCAAAATTGGAGTCAGTATTCTCAAACTGTGCTGTTGCTTTATCATCTAAGTTTATATAAAATTATAAATTATTTGTTGTCAGTTCAACAATGTTCATAGCATCTTCATCAGGGGTAGATTCCATCTCAAGAAACCACCTTCTTTGCTCATTCATAAGAAGCAGCTCCTCATCTATTCAAGTTTGAGCATGAGATTGCAGCGATTCAGTTACATCTTCAGGCTCCACTTTTAATTCTATTGCTATTTCCCCTACCTCTGCATTGACTTCCTCCACTGAAGTCTTGAACTCCTCCAAGTCATCCATGAGGGTTGGAATCAGCTTCTTCCAAACTGCTGTTAATGTGAATACTTTAATCTCCTCCCATAAATCATGAATGTTCTTAATGGCATCTAGCATGGTGAATCCTTTCCAGAAGGTTTTCAGTTTGCTTTGCCTAAATCCATCAGAGGAATGACTATCTATGACAGCTACAGCCTTATGAAATGTATGTATCAAATAAGACTTGAATGTTGAAATTACTTTTGACCCATGGACTACAGAATGGATGGTGTTTTAGCAGGCATGAAAATGACATTAATCTTTGTGTACATCTTCATCACAGCTTATAGGTGGCCAGGTGCATAGTCAGCAGTAATATTTTTAAAGGAACCTTTTCTGAACAATAGGTCTCAACAGTGGGGTTCAGACATTCAGTAAACCATGCTGTAAACACAGGTACTGTCATCCAGTCTTCATTGTTCTATTTACAGAGCACAGGCAAAGCAGATTTAGCATAATTCTTAAGGGCCCTGAGATTTTTAGAATGGTAAATTAGCACTGGCTTCAACCTAAAGTCACCAGCTGTGTTAGCCCCTACAAGGAGATTCAGCCCATCCTTTGAAACATTGAGGCCAGGCATTGACTTCTCCTCAGTTTTTTTCAAGAACTTTTCCTTTGCATTCACAACTTGGCTAATGGGTGTAAGAGGTCTAGCTTTTGGCCTATCTTGGCTTTGTACTTGCCTTCCTCACTTAGCTTTTGATTTAAAGTGAGAGATTTGTGAGTCTTGCTTTCACTTGACCCCTCAGAGGCCATCGTAGGGTTATTAATTAGCCTGATTTTAATATTGTTGTGTCTCAGGGAATAGGGAAGCCCAGGGAAAGGGAGACAGATGAGGGAACGGCTGGTCAGTGGAGCAGTCGGAACGCACACATTTCTCAGTTAAGTTTTCTGTCTTATATTGGGTATGATTTGTGGTTCTCCAAGACAATTGCAATAGTAATATCAAAGATCACTGATCACATATGATCATAACAGATACATTAATAATGAAAAAGTTTGAAATATTGTGAGAATTGCCAGAATGTGACACAGAGACAGAAAGTGAACATTTGGCTGTTGGAAAAATGGTGCCAATAGACTTGTTGCATGCAAGGTTGTCACAGACCTTCCATCTGTAAGAAACACAGTATTTGCAAAGTGCAGTAAAGCGAAGCAAAAAAAAAAAAAGGTATGCCTTTATATGTATACACTTATGTGTGTCTGTTAATTTTCACTGCCTATTATGGATTTAGCACATCATGTAGACACAGTCCATTGGATACTGAAATTCTGTGCATACATTGCCATCAAGACCCAAGACTGTGTGGTTATAAGAAGGAAGTGCTGCTGCTTACTCCCTGGAGCAGTGCCAAGTTAACTCCATTCACAAAATAGGAATAGTGATGGTCTCTGTCATCATCCGGGGGCTTGCTGGGGGGGCTGCATTACGTAGAATATTAAAAGCGCATAGAGAGCAGGGCCCCTGCGCAGTACTTGACAGAAACGAGCTCTCAGTACCTTTTATTTGTTTGCTCAGGACCACTTCCTCCTGAGCACCACTGCCTTTTCCATGCTCCTCTTCTAAGATCCTCAGGGGCTGATCCTGTTTGGTGCTCCCCAAGCACTCTGATTTCACTCTTACTTGGCCCTGGGTATGGCTGAGCGAGGTGGAAGAGGCATCTGTCCCCTCATCAGTGTTGAGCTCCTGGGAAGCAGGTCCCTTGCTTTGCCACAGTACAAGTGCCACAGTACAAATACTACCTAGGAATACAATAGAATTGAGTTGAACTAGCATCTCTGATTTTGCTGTGTTGCCAGTGCTGCCCTCTAAATACTATAAAGAGTTCTTCTTTCTGAAATCTTTGTTTACTCTCACCTTTTGGCAATAATTTCAACTTTTTTTTCTCTCTGTACTTACCCTTGCTTAGCAGATGTGGCTGATTATGACAGCTCTTTCAAGGGCACACAGCACCTTATTCTGTTCCTGCCTTTGCTCTGTAAGGCTGCTCTGGCATGGCCCAAACTTTGAGATGAGTTTTCCTTTCTCCCTGCCAATTTTAGAATCTTTCTGTTCAACATCATCATCTGATAGAGATTTGGGACTAAGTAAAATGAATGTTGTATGATTTTCCCTGTAATTTTAGATCTCCAAATACTGCTCTTGGCCAACTCCACTATTCCCTGTGGCTTTTTTACTCCACCACATTTGAGTAATATTGTTGGCATGGACATAAGTAAACAGTTTGAAAATGTCGTGTTTTGTAAACGAGGAGATGGATGGGCTGGTTTTTTAATACATACTCTTGGTTCTTCTGGGCCAAAGGAAAGATGAATTTGGTCAGTGGATGGGAAGCTGAATTGCAGGAAGGTGTTGCTATCCGAAGTTGATGTGGCCAACTTTATTGAACTGTTGTGATCAGTTATTTAGAGGTGAAAACCAAGTGGCTGGAGGGGACTCTTCAGAGGGATTTGGATAATGCAGTTAGAGGGAATCCTTACAGAGGAGACAGCATGCTACCGGTAAGATAATTAAGGAAAATAGAAGGATAAGGATCTTTTATCCTTGTAAACTTCAACACATTTTTTATTTCTTTATAGGATTATCGGACAATTCCAATGTGACTTTTATAATCTTGCCTGAACCTCATTTTATTATTGCTATATATGTGTGTGTGTGTGTGTGTTTATGTGTGTGTATTTTTTTTTTTGAGATGGAGTTTCGCTCTGTCGCCCAGGCTGGAGTGCAGTGGTGTGATCTTGGCTCACTGCAGCCTCTACCTCCTAGGTTCAAGCGATTCTTCTGCCTCAGCCTCCTGAGTAGCTAGGATTACAGTCACCTGATACCATACCCAGCTAATTTTTGTATTTTTAGTAGAGATGGGGTTTCACCACGTTGGCCAGGCTGGTCTTAAACTCCTGACTTCAGGTGATTTGCCTGCCTCGGCTTCTCAGAATGCTGCGATTACAGGTATGAGCCACCAGCACCCGGCCTATTATTGCTACTTTTTTTTTTTTTTTGAGACAGAGTCTCACTCTGTCACCAGACTGGAGTGCAGTGGTGCGATCTTGGCTTACTACAACCTTTGCCTCCCAGGTTCAAGCAATTCTCCTGCTTCAGTCTCCCGAGTAGCTGGGATTATAGGCACGTGCCACCACGCTTGGCTAATTTTTGTATTTTTAGTAGAGACAAGGTTTCACCATGTTGACCAGGATGGTCTTGATCTTCTAACCTTGTGATCCACTCTCCTCAGCCTCCCAAAGTGCTGTGATTACAGGTGTGAGCCACCTCGCCCGGCCGTATTGCTATTTTTAAATAAAATGTAGAATCTCCATCCTGCCATATGCATTTTGTGTTTACATCATAGCAAGTAGACATTTAACACTTAGCATCTTCAAAATGTGATTTTGTAAAAGCTATTTAAATTAGTCAAGACTTACTGCTTCGCCTTCATAAAATATTTGCTACAATGATTCCAGGGTGAGGAGACTTCTGCCTCTTAATTGGCTGTGAAACTTCAAGCAGATTAATGAACTCCTCTGAGACTTTTCTCAACCTTCAAATGGGGAGAGTACCCTCATCACACAACTTCATTCATGTCATTGTTGTGAATATCAGGCAAACAAATCTTCTTTGCTCTGAATGCTTGTCACACAGCATCATGGGCATTTATGTATTGTCTGGCATTCCTGCTTGAATGTGAGCTCTATGAGGGTAGTATACTGTAGCCATGTTTTTGTCTTCAGTCCCTGGTAAGCATATACACCTTTATGGAATGAACGAATGGATTCATTTGATGTACTTTCACCAAGCTCCTATATACTAGGTTCTGGTACCCAGAAGGTGTTAAGATGACTTTTCCTTTCTCCCTGCCAATTTTAGAATCTTTCTGCTCAATATCATCATCTGATAGGGATTTGGGACTAAGTAAAATGAATGTTGTATGATTTTTCCTTCTAATTTTAGATCCCCAAGTACCATGTACTTGAAAAAACTGGAACAGGGTCAGAGGCTAGAGAGTGACAGGGGCTGGAATTGGAGGTGGGGAGAGGGGTGAAAGAAGGTCTCTGTAGGAAGTGACATGTGAGGCCTGTGTGATATGAAAGGGTCTGAGAGAAGAGTATTTTAGGCCAAGAGCAGAGCTAGCACAAAGGCCCTGGAGTGGGGACAGGGCTGGCTTGTGGTAGGAACACAGGTCTTTATTGTTGGGTTGTCAGTGAGGGCTGCCGTAATAGGCCATACGGTAAGATAGGGTTGGATACCAAGTCCGGTCTTGTAGACTGTGTGAGGCCATAGACAAGATAACAAGGGGACTGTACTACACAAGCACAATCAACACAAGTGCCATACAACACGAGTGCACGCAGGTGGATTTTATTACTAAGAAATGTAAGAAAATAAAGGATTTGGTATTTTTTAGGCATGGAAACATATCTGGAGTAGAAAATTCATTAGATCACTTTGATTGCTATTTTTTATTGATGAGAAAAACTGCATGTGGAACAGTGAGGTACCGAAGTCCACACACAAATTACTGTTGTAGCCTGACCACCTGCCTGGTGCCCAGAGTGCCAGACCAGCCCCTTGCTAATTGGACCCCTGGGCCTCTGCCGAGGTCTGGTGGAAAGCGAGCTGCGAGGCTGCGGTTTAGGATGAAAGTGTGAGGGTGAAGAAAGCCAAGTCTCTGGTTACTATTGTGTTAAAAGTCAAATTAGGCTGGTTGTGGCGGCTGATGCCTGTAATACCAGCACTTTGGGAGGCTGAGGTGGGTGGATCACGAGGTCAGGAGTTCAAGACCAGCTTGGCCAATATGTTGAAACCCCGTCTCTACTAAAGATACAAAAATTAGCCAGGTGTGGTGGTGCATGCCTGTAGTCCCAGCCACTCGGGAGGCTGAGGCAGAAGAATTGCTTGAACCTGGGAGGCTGAGGTTGCAGTGAGCCGAGATCATGCCACTGTGCTGCAGCCTGGGTGACAGAGTGAGACTTAGTCTTAAGAAAAAAAAAGGCAAATAAATGGGGATCTTCATATGGTACTAAATTTAAAAAATGTTCAACCCTTTACAAACCAATGATAAAATAATTTTATTTTGATGATCATAGAAAATCGACAGCTGATAGGATATGTTAAAGTGAGAGTTAAATATTTTGGAATATTTGAATGCTGTTCTGAGATTTTGTTCACCCCTCTCCCAACATCTAATTTAGAAGTTGGGTTAGTTTTTGACTCTGCCTCCCATTTTGTGGTAAAGATGAAGTCAAATGAGGCCCACCAAATGCTTGACAAAAGGGTCCAGGTGAATGGCTTATGCCTGTATAATCCCAGAACTTTGGGAGGCCGAGGTGGGCAGATCACCTGAGGTTAAGAGTTGGAGACCAGATTGGCCAACATGGTGAAACCTCGTCTCTACAAAAATACAAAAATTAGGTGTGGTGGGTGCCTGTAATCCCAGCTACTTGGGAGGCTGAGGCAGGGGAATCACTTGAACGGGGAGGTGGAGGTTGCAGTGAGCCAGGATTGTGCCATTGCACTCTAGCCTGGGCAATAAGAATGAAACTCCATCTCAAAACAAAACAAAACAAAACAAAAAAAAAAGAAAATGCTTTAATGTTTCACAGGAGGGCCATATAAACATAAGATGACATGTTACACTTTTTTTTTATAATGTGTTGGTGCATTTATTGTCTTGAAAAATTCAGTGCTTAAAATGTACCTGTTTTCAATGAGTTTTTGGTAATTAAAGAATTGATGTCTCCGATCTTTATATTGACCATCAAGTTTACCTACAGTGCCTCTGGTACACCTCCTGGGAGTTGGTTTGAAAATAAGCAAAAATACCTACAGCTCCACTTTAATTCTACCCTCCCTGGGATTTATTTAATCTCCCTAAAAGTAGGGTTTGTGCAAAGACAAGAATTCTTTCAAGAGAGCCCTGTTTCTTTTATTTTGTGATAACGAAACGGTTATGTTAAGTTAGTCCAAAATTTCGTAGTAATTGGAGGTGAAATATTACAGACAATAGTAAATTAAAGGCAGAGACTCTGTTTTTGTTTTCCTTTTTCATCCATTAGGAGATTGGCCTGCACAGCGGTTCTCTGTATACAATAGACTTTCAGTAAGGTTTCTTGATTAATAAGCATTGCAAGTCACATTTGTTTCTGAGTGGAAGACCAGCTGAAATCCATTTAAATCAATGAATACTGAGATTATGTTATTAAATGGTTCTTTCTGTTTTAAGAGAATATATGTTACAACAAATGTCCCTGTGTAAGTTTGGAATGCTCTGTTTTGAGTGTTAGAGGCTCTTTTCTCTGGTAACATTTCTCCATTTCTTCCTTTAATACAGAGTGTTTGAATGGCACTTCACAGATACTTAGCCTAGTGGCTCTCAAAGTATAGACCCGGGAACAGGGGCGTCAGCTCTGCCTGGGAACTAGTTAGAAATGCCAACTCTCCAGCCCTGTTAAACCAGGAACTCTGGGATGGGGCCAGCCATCTGTGTTTTAACCAGGCCTCTTGGGGATCCTGATACAGCTGTGGTTTGAAAACCATTGCTCTAGCAGAACCCATCTCCTCCTCCTTTTCCACATCCCCCCTCCATACTGTGATCACTTGTTGGGTGATGAGGGGGACAGGAAAATCAGCTCTTTTGGGTTCCAGGCCTTGGGGAGTACAGGCTTCTTTTCTCCTTTTCCTTCATTTATGCTTAAGGATAAGTCTGTATGGTGTAAAGCCCAGTGGAATGGATCATTTTACCTAGTCTCAGATGGGAACCTTGGAATCGGAGCAGATGTATCTGTGTATGTTATTATTATTATTTTTAATTGTTATTTAGACACAGGATCTCACTCTGTAACCCAGGCTGGAGTGTAGTGGCATGATCATAGCTCACTGTAATCTTGCACGCCTGGACTCAAATGATCCTCCTGCCTCAGCCTCCCGAGTAGCTAGGACTACAGGTGCATGCCACCATGCCCACCTATTTTTTAAAAAACTTTTTTGTAGAGATGGGGTCTCGCTGTGTGGCCCAGGCTGGTCTTGAACTCCTGGCCTCAAGTGATCCTCCAACCTTGGCCTCCCAAAGTGCTGGGATGACAGATGTGAGCCACTGCACCTGGCCATCATGCACATTAATACACATTCTATACTGTATGCTCACTGAGGAGGCCCAAAGAAACCAGTTTTCATCCAGTGACTATACATGTAAATGGGTTTTATACCTTTAGGTTTTCCCAATTCTATTCTGTTCCTTAATGTAAAAGATGTCTAAAGCACACTTCTTCATATTCTTCAAAGCCATATTTATCAAGGTGTGGTTCCAGGACCTCCTACAACAGAACCCCTGTGGGATGTGTAACACATGCTGGTTGTGGGGCTTTCCCACAGACCTACCAAATTGGAAGCCCTGGGAGCAGACCCCTTGGCCCGCATTTTCATAAACACCCATCTAACCGATCCACACTGAAGCTTGGGGGCCCTGAGTTTAAAGCACATTATGGTGGAATACAAGATATCGAAAGCAGAGAATGATGAGAAAGATATTGCAAAATTAATAAAAGCAACGAAGGAGCAACATTTTATTTTACAAGTAGGTGCCATTACTTGTTTCTAAAATAATTTAAAAGTGTAATGAAGAACAAGGTCTTGTCCAGAGCGTGCTCTTGGCATTGGCGGGGATGGTGCTTCCTCGTATCAAGATCAAGAAGTTCAGATGCAGAGGGGATGGGGCTGTGCCACTTAGTTGTTGCTTGGGGTCATGCTGACTGAATCCTGGAAGTCGCTGGAGGAATGCATCATATGTTTGGAAACAGCCCAGTTGAGAATTTCAGCAATGACACAGTTTTTTATTAGATATGTATTTAAGAAAGGAATTGCCTGATATAAGACTAGTACCCTTTGTAGAAGGAGCTGAAGAAGGAGCTTGTCCTCTGAAATAGAGACTGTTTTCCCCATTATGCATCTTTTCTTTTCTTTCCACAAAATAAATTAATGCAAAGACATGTCATTTGAATACACTGTAAAAATTAGAGGTCCTTTAAAAATATTTGTTTCTCTCCAAGTGGAAAGCCATTTGGAAATTTATGAAAATCATCAGTTATTGTCGTAATAGCTATGCCTTGCTTAAAGTAAATAGTTTGTTTTTCCTTCCCAGTGCTGGTAGCACGTAGCTATTTCCAAATACCTGCGTGTTACTTTGGATGAAGCATCCAAATGTTTCAATATCAAAGGCCACAGTCTTAGGAAATGCTGTTAAAATTTTGAAAAGATTCAAATTTGAGGAATTACCTAAAATACTAAGTACATTAAAAAGTATTTTTAACATTAAAAAATATTTATGTCAAAAATATTTTTTTATTGTGAAAAAATATTTCTGAATTTTTTCCCAACGGAAACTGTAGAATAATGAAGACAAAGTTACAGATTAAAGCAATAGCTCCATGGCCAAAGTGGACAGTGGAGTTATTAAATAGTGTATTTAAATATACTTTTTAGAGAATTTTTAGGTTCACAGCAAAATTGAACAGAAAGTACAAAATTCCTATATCCCTTCTGCCCCCACATACACACAACCTCTTCTGCCATCAAAATCCTGTCCCTGAGTGGTGCATTTGTTACAATTGATGAACCCCTATATTATCACCCAATAGCCACAGTTTGTATTAGGGTTCACTCTTGGTGTTGTATATTTTTTGGGTTTTGGCAAATATATAATGACATACATCTACCATTATAGTATCATACAGTGTAGTTTCACTGACCTAAGAATCCTCTGGCCTTGCCTACTCATCCCTGCTTCCTGTCTAACCTCTGACAACCACTGATCCTTTTACTGTCTCCATAGTTTTGCCTCTTCCAGAGTGTCAAATGATTGAGATCATACTATAGGTAGTCTTTTCAGATTGGCTTTTTTCACTTAGTAAACTGATCTTAAAGTTCCTCCATGTCTTTTCATGGCTTGATAGCTCATGTCTTTTTAGTGCTGAATAATATTCCATTGTCTGGATGTACCATAGTTTATTTATGTATCATCTGCTGAAGAACATCTGTTTCACTTCCAAGTTTTGGCAGTTATGAAAAGAGCTGCTATAACATTTTTGTACATGTTTTTGTGTGGACGTAAGTTTTCAAATCTTACGTGTAAATACCAAGGAGTGTGATTCCTGGACTATATAGTAAGAGTATGTTTAGTATGGTAAGAAGTGGAAACTGAAACTGTCTTCCATAATGGCTATACCATTTTGCAATCCCACCAGCAACAAATGAGAATTCCTGTTGCTCCACTTCCTTGTCAGCATTTGTTGTCAGTGTTTTGGATTTTGGCCATTCTAATAGGTATGTAGTAGTTTTAATCTTGTTGTTTTAATTTAAAATTTCCCTAATGACATATGATGTTGAACATCTTTTTATAAGCCCATTTGCCATGTGTATATCTTTTTTGGCAAGGTACTTGTTCAGGTCTTTTGCCCATTTTTAAATCAAGTTGTTTGTTTTCTTATTGTTGAGTAAGGTTCTTTGCGTATTTTGGATAATAGTCCTTTATCAGACATGTCTCTTGAAAATATTTTCTTCCACTCCGTGTGTTTTCATTCTTCTCACAGTGTCTTTCAGAACGGAAATTTTTTATTTTAATGAAGTCCAGCTTATCAATTATTTTTTTCATGGACTGTGACTTTGGTGTTATGTCTTGTTTTATTGTATTAGCTAGGACTTCTAGTACTATTGAAAAGGAGTGATGAGAAAGAATATTCTTGCATTGTTCCTGATCTTAGCAGAAAAGCTAGTTGCTCACTATTAAGTATGATGTTAGCTATATGTTTTTTGTAGATGTTCTTTATTAAGGAAATTCCCTTCTATTCCTGGTTTGCTAAGAGTTCTTATCATAAGTAGGTGTTGGATTTTGTTGAATGTTTTTTCTGTATCTATTGATATGATGTTGTGATTTTTCTCCTTTAGATTGCTGATGTGATGGATAATGTTGATATTTGAACGTTGGACCAATCTTGCATACCTGGGATAAATCCCACTTGGTTGTTGTGTATAATTGCATTGTTGCATTCAAATTTGCCAATATTTTGTTGAGGATTTTTGTATCTGTGTTCATGAGAGACACTTGTCTGTAGTTTTCTGTTCCTGTAATGTCTTTGTCTGATTTTGGTATTAGGGTGATGCTGGCCTCAGAATGAGTTAGAAAGTGTTTCCTCTTCTTCTATCTTCTGAGAGAGATTGTAGAGAATTAATATGCTTTCCTCTTGAAATGTTTCCTAGAATTGACCAGTAAACTCATCTGTTTTCTGTTTTGAAAGGTTATTTATTACTGATTCAATTTCTCGAGTTTTGGCAGATTGGGTCTTTCAAGGAATTAATCCATTTCATTTAGATTATTGAATTTGTAGGCGTGTAATTCATAATATTCCTTTATTATTCCTTTAATGTTCATAGGATCTATAATGTTGTTCCTGCTTTCATTTCTGGCATTAGTAGCTTGTGTCTTCTTTCTTTTTTTCTTAGCCTGGCTAGAGGCTTATTGGTTATATGATAATTTCAAAGAGCCAGCTTTCGGTCTCATTTATTTCCTTTGTTTACTTTCTGTTTTCAAGTTCATTGATTTCTGCCCTAATTTTCATTCTTTTCCACTGCTTACTTTGGATTTAATTTGCTGCTCTTCTTCTAGTTTCCCATGGTGGAAGCTTAGATTATTAGTTTTAGATCTTTCTTACTTTTTAATATATGCATTTATTGTTGTGAATTTCCCTCTAAACACTGCTTTCACTGCATCCCGCAAATTTCATTAAGTTGTATTTTAATTTTTATTTAGGTCTAAAATATTTTAAAATTTCTCTTGAGATTTCTTCTTTGACCCATGCTTTATTTAGAATTACGTCGCTGTATCTCCAAGTATTTTGGGATTTTTCCAGGTATTGTTGTAATTTCTAGTTTAATTCTGTTATGACCTGATAATGGGTATTGTATGATTTTTACTCTTAAATTTGTTAAGATGTGTTTTATGACCCAGAATGTGGTTTGTTTTGGTGAATGTTCTATGTAAACTTGAGTGAAATGTATATTCTGCCATTGTTGGATGAAGTAGTAAATAGTTGTAAGTTATATTCAGCTAGTTGATGGTCACGTTGAATTCCAACTATGTCCTTACTGATTTTCTGCATGCTGGATTTCTTCATTTCGTGATAAAGGAGTATTGAAGTCTCCAATTGTAATTATGGATTCATCTATTACTTTTTGCATTTTTGTCAGTTTTTTGTTTGTTTATTTGTTTGTTTGAGACAGGATTTTACTCTGTCACCCAGGCTGGAGTGCAGTGGTGCGATCTCTACTCACTGAAACCTCTGCCTCCTGGGTTCAAGCGATTCTTGTGCTTCAGCCTTCTGATTAGCTGGGACTATGGGTGGATGCCACCATGCCTGGCTAATTTTTGTATTTTTTGATAGAGGCAGGGTTTCACCATGTCGGCCAGACTGGTCTTGAACTCCTTATCAGATGATCCACCTGCCTTGACCTCCCAAAGTGTAGGGATTACAGGCATGAGTCACCATGCCTGGCCATCTATCAGTTTTTGCCTTATGTATTTGGTGTGCTGTGTTAGGTGCATACACGTTAAGGATTGGTATGTGTTCTTGGATAATTGACACTTTTATTATTATGTAATGCTTCACTTTATGTCTGGTAACTTTCCTTGCTCTGAAGCCAGCTCTCTGTGAAATTAACGTAGCTATTTCTTTTGATTGGTGTTAACATGGTATATATTTTTTCATCTCTTTGCTTTTTATTTATATTGATCTTTATATTGAAAGTAGCTTTTGGAAGATAACATATCATTGGGTTTTGTTTTTTGATCCACTCTGACAGTCTCTGCCTTTTAATTGGTATATTTACACCATTGATGTTTAAAGTGATTATTGATACAGTTGGATTAATAGCTACTATATTTGTTATTATTTTCTGTTATTGCCCTTGTGTTTTCTTCCTCTTTTTGTCTTCTACTCTTTTTCTCTGCCTTTTTTTTTTTTTTAAAGACAGGGTCTTGCTCTGTTGCCCAGGCTGGAGTGCAGTGGTGCAATCTGACTTTACTGCATCCTCCACCTCCTGGGCTCAAGTGATCTTCCACCTCAGCTTCCCAAGTAGCTGGGACTATAGGTGTGTGCTGCCACACCTGGCTAATTGTGTGTGTGTGTCTGTGTATTTTTTTTTTCTTTTTTTTGAGGCAGAGTCTTGCTCTGTCACCCAGGCTGGGAAGCAGTGGGCAATCTTGGCGCACTGCAACCTCCGCCTCCTAGGCTCAAGCAATTCTCCTGCCTCAGCCTCCCAGGTAGCTGGGATTATAGGTGCCTGCCACCATACTCAGCTAATTTTTGTATTTTTAGTAAAGATGGGGTTTTGCCATGTTGGTCAGGCTGGTCTTGAACTCCTGACCTCAAATGATCTGCCGCCTCAGCCTCCCAAGTGTTGGGATTACAGATGTGAGCCACTGTGCCCAGCCTTGTGTATGTGTTTTTTTGTAGAGATGAGGTTTTGCCATGTTGCCCAGGCTGGGCTTCAACTCCTGAACTCAAGTGATCCATATGCCTTGGTTGCCCAAAGTGCTGGTATTGCATGGGCCACCATGCCTGGCTCCTTTTATGGTTTTGATTGAGCATTTTTATGTGATTCTGTTTTTCTCCTTAGCATATCAGTTAATACTTTTTTAAAAAAACTTTTTTAGTGGTTGCCCTAGAGTTTGCAATATATGTTTACAACTAATTCAAGGCCACTTTCAAGTAACACTATACTACTTCACTGATAGTGTGAATACCATATAATAACAGAATAATCTTGATTCCTCTCTCCCAATTCTTATATCATTGCTGTCACTCATTTCACTTATATATAAGCACACACACACAATTGAATATATTGTTGCCATTATTAGTTTGAGCAAACTTATAAATCAAGAATTAGGAAAATTAAAGTTTTTTATTTTGCCTTCACTATTCCTTCTCTGATGCTCTTCCTTTCTTTGTATAGAACTGAGTATCTGTCCTATATTGTTTGTTTTCTTTCTGGAAAACTTCTTTTAACATTTGTTGCAAGGTAGGCCTACTAGCAACAAATTTTCTTGACTTTTGTTTGAGAACATCTTTATTTCTCTTTCACTTTTTAATTTTTATGGTTACATAATAGGTGTATGTATTTATGGGGTACATGAGATATTTTAATACAGGTATATAAATGTATAATAATCACATGAGAGTAAATGGAGTATCCATTATTTCAAGCATTTATCCTTTATGTTACCAACAATCCAGTTACACTCTTTTAGTTGTTTTAAAATGTACAATAAATGTTGATCATAGTCACCCTGTTGGGCTGTCAAATACACAGAACATATTTATTCTGTCTAAATATATTTTTGTACCTTTAACCATCCCCACATCACCCCAGTCACACTACCCTTCCCAGCTCCTCTATTAACTATCATTCTGCTATTTCCATGAGTTCAATTGTTTTAATTTTGCCTTCCACAAATGTGAGAACATGAAAAGTTTGTCTTTCTGTGCCCGTCTTATTTCACTTAACATAATGACTTCCAGTTCTGTCTATGTTGTTGAAAATGACAGGATTTCATTCTTCTTCTTCTTCTTCTTCTTTTTTTTTTGAGATGGAGTCTCACTCTATCACCCAGGCTGGACTGTAGTGCAGGTACATGGTACCACACCCAGCTAATTTTTTTGTACTTTTAATAGAGATGGGGTTTCACCATATTGACCAGGCTGATCTTGTACTCCTGACTTCGTGATCCACCTGTGTCAGCCTCCCAAAGTTCTGGGATTACAGGCGTGAGCCACCGCACCCAGCTAATTTCATTATTCTTTATGGTTCAGTAGTACTCAATCGTGTAGGTGTACCACATTTTCTTTATCCAAATCTTGGCTATTGTGAATCATGCTTCAGTAAACATAGGAGTGCAGTTATTTCTTTGATATACTGATTTCCATTCTTTGAGGTATATATAGGAGTAGGCTTACTGGGTTGGATGGTAGCTAATTTTTAGTTTTTTGAGGAACCTCCAAACTGTTCACCATAGAAGTTGTACTAATTTGCATTCCATCAACAGTGTATGAGGGTTCCCTTTTCTCCATATCCTTGCCAGGATTTGTTATTTCCTGTCTTTTGCATGAAAGGCATTTTAACTGGGGTGAGATGATATCTTGTTGTGGTTTGATTTGCATTTCTCTAATGATCAGTGATGTTGAAAAACCTTTTCATATACTTGTTTGCTATTTGTATGTCTTTTGTGAATGTCTATTCAGATCTTTTGCTCATTTATTTATTGGATTATTCAAGTTTCTCCTCCTATACAGTTGTTTGTGCTCCTGATACATTCTGATTATTAATCCTTTGTCAGATGGATAGTTTGCAGATATTTTCTCCTACTCTCTTGGTTGTCTCTTTGTTGATTGTTTCCTTTGCTATATAGAAGCTTTTTAAGTTGATGTGATCCTATTTGTCCATTTTTTCTTGTTTTCTTGTAGGATATTAATCAACAAATTTTTGCTCAGTCCAAAGTCCTGGAGTTTCCCCAAAGTTTTCTCATAGTAAGTTCATAGTTTGAGGTTTTAGATTTAAGCCTCGAAATCCATTTTGATTTGGTTTTTGTATATGATGAGAGACAGAGATCTAGTTTGTTGCATTTGCCTTTGGCATCTTTGTCATGAAATTTTTCCCAGGGTCTATGTTATCTTCCAAGGTTCTTATTGTTTTAGGTTTTATATTTAAGTCTTTAATCTATCTTGAGTTGATTTTTTGTATACGGTATAAAGAAGGGGTTCAGTTTCACTTTTCTGCATGTGGCTAGCTAGTTACCTCAGCACTATTTATTGAATAAGAAGTCTTTTATTCATTTCTTGCTTTTGTTGACTTAGTTGAAGATAAGATGGTTGTAGGTGTGCAGCCTTATGTCCAGGTTCTCTATTCTGGTCCATTGGCCTATGTGTTTTTTTATATAAGTACCATGCTGTTTTGGTTACTGTAGCCTTGTAGTATAGTTTCAAGTCAGGTAACATGATACCTTCAGCTTTGTTCTTTTTGATTAGGATTGCCTTGGTTGTTTGGGGTTTTTTTTTTTTGGTACCATATGAACTTTAGCATAGTTTTTTCTAATTCGGTGAAGAATGTCCTTGGTGGTTGATAAGAATAGCATTGAACCTGTAAATTGCTTTGGGCAGTATGGTCATTTTATTTTATTTTATTTTTTACAAAAGTATCTTTTATTGTATAAAACAAGTACAGCATTTTACTACATAATGTAGAAGTTTTTAATAAGCATTAAATAAATAAATAAATCTAGGCTATTTGAAAAATACAGTTGAGCCGGTGAGCACATTTTATAATTTGGAAGACACAAATCAAATGTGCAGGATTTGATTTTCTGCATTTAAAATGAAGAACCAAAGTTCTCTTCTAGATTTTCAGCTAAAGGCAGGAGATTACTTTCCAACTCCTTTTGCTTCTTGAGAAGGCCTTCAGTTCTGCAAGTCCCTTAAGGATTACTTGCTGTCGATCCTAGTTTTTCACCAAGTTAGGGTTAAGAAGTGGATCCCTGACAAGTCAGAATCAAATAGCTGTTGTTCTTGATCACAGTTTTGTGAATGCTGGTACTAAGAGTCCTGGGTTGAAGGTCTAGACAATGGTGCATCTGGATCAAGATAATAGATCTCATTTGTTCTAACATAGGGAATAAAATGGGACAATTTAGAAATCCCATGTGATAATTCTGTTTGATTACCTCCCGAGATCAAATTCTCTCTCATAGCTAGTAAGTGTAATGTATTCTGAGTTTGTTGGCTTCTCTTTTTCACTGCTGGAACTGGTGATGATTGAGACCTTTCCTTACTGAATGGGTTAATATTCAGAGGCTCTTCTTCCTTTTAGACTAGATGCCACCTGAACTTTGACTCAGTTTCTTGATGAGATGAATGAAGAATTTCTGGTGAAATGCCTCTGTTTTGAGAGAGGTGCCCAAGATTATTTTTTTCTACCAAATGAAGCAATTCCATCTGCCTCCTCACTTTTTTTTCTTCTCTCTGCTTTTGAAGCTGTTTAGGGTACATTTCTGATGCTGGAATAGACCTTTTAGGTAGGGCTTATTTATATTCCAATGAGGCCTTTAAGACATTTCTTCATGTGTTTTGTTTGTTTCTCTATTCTTGTGAACTGATTACACTGGTCATTATACCGTTTTTTTTTTTTTTTTCTAAGTTGGCTCCTTGATCCTGAGTTAGTTCTTGCTTGCTTTTCTTAGTTCTAAGCTGTCCAGTAAGTTCTGCCGATATCTCAGGAGATGAACAATTTGTGTTGTCCTTCTCTTTTAATGATCCACAGTGTGATTCTGCATTGGTGAAGATTCCTGTATTTACGTCATCTGTCTGCACACCAGTATCCGTCTTAGGAGACATGGTAGAATTCATACGTGTATTCATTTTACCACTGACTTCATCAGAATCATGTCTTGAACTTGAAATGTTAGTAGATGCATTATATTCCATTTGTATTGTATCAACACCAAGATTTTAAATCAATCTAGAAGTGTCACGTCCCTTTTGCACCAATTCTCAGATTCTTTGTTACTGTTTTAGCCTCTGTGCCAGTTCCTGCACTCGCTGCATTATCTGGAACAGCTCATTTGTCTTGAGAGTCATGATTTCTTCCTTTTGTTTTTGCTTAAGTATGTCTTCTTCATACTGTTTCTGCATCTCTTCACGTTCCTGTGCTAAGCGAAGCTCCCTCTTCTTGTTCTTCCTTCTTTCTTTCCTCTTCTTCCAGTTGCTGCTTCTTGCACTTCTCTTCTACCTAGGCAGTGATGGTTTTCTGATGCTCTAACTGTTTTTGTCGTTGTCTGTCTCGTTCCTCAATCTGAGCTGGGTCCAAGAGAGCAGTCATAGAACGAAGAAAGTTTGTTTTCTTACTGTTTGCCATAACCACATCCCTAATAGGTTTAGCCATATGCTCCTCCTCTGAAGGTTCAACCTGGCTTCCCGTTGTAGGTGTACAAACACTGCTGACATCAGCCAGCTCCCGAGTGTCAGGAGACACACAGAATTACTCAGGTTGTTTGTGTGTTGACCGAGAGGACAGTTGAGATTGAGAACCAGGATAACTCTAATGAATCAAAGTGCATTGCCCATCTGTCATATTCCTCACCTTTCGAATATATAAGTCTTTCCTCTATTTTTCTTTGACCGTCACCTTCTATTTGCTTATTCACCTCTTCAATCCTTCTTCTCTGCAGTTCTTGTTTCACAGCACTGACAGGTGCTCCAGCAGTACTGTTGCCCTAGATTGGTCAAGAATTTGAAGTTTCCCCCATATTATTTTATCACTTTCAGATTTTTTCCAAGGATCATTCCATTTTTCAGACACTTATTTTCCTTTCTTCTTTAAAGCAACCTGTTCATCTGTAAATAATGTCCTTTTTTAAAAAATGTACAAAAACTAGCTCCTTCCTCCACTAGGCTTTTTTTTGCTTCCAACAAACTTCTATCACATTCCCTTTCCCCCAGAGTACTGAATATATCAGCTGGTTTCCATTCATTCTCTACTGCCTAGATGTTTCCTGATATTCATTTAAGATAGATTTATTTTCAGCTGGGACAGATGAAACCTTCTCGGTTTTTGTGAATAATCCCATAATGTTCTCATCCTTTGGCTGATTAGACATACTGTTTAAATGTAGACTATATTGACTTTTTGCCTCCTTTCCATTCTCAGTCAGGGAAAGAGATCTATTTCCTTGGTTTACAGTCATCGAAATCTTGTAGTTGGTCTTGCGTTGGACACGCCAAACTGCTCTTCATATTTTCAGCTGTGGTGTGTTTTTTGTGAGGCTTCTGTTACGTTACTAGAGATGTATTTACAGTGTTTCTAGTCTTCTGTATATTAGGGGTTGCAGGTGAAATATCTTTCTTTTGCCTGTGATGTTTCTGAACCAACTGTCTTCTTTTGCAAAAGTTTTTCACTCCCAATACAAGTATCTTGTGTTGATTTTAGAATGTGTCCAGTTTTTGTTCTTAGAGGATACTTTGCAATCTTGGTCTTATTTCCCATCTTCACGGAAATTTTTGATTTATGTTCATATGGAGACAATATTAGCTTGGTTTTTCCATCCAGTAATTCAGTTTCAAGCTTTAAACCGTCTCCCAAGTTCATGGCCCAACCTCACACTGTTTTCACGGTCATTTTAATAATATTGATTATTCCTGCCCATGAGCATGGACTTTTTTTCCAGTCGTTTGTGTCAATTGTGATTTCTTTCAGCAGTGTTTTTCAATTCTTGTTGTAGAGATCTTTTCCTCCCTGGTTAGCTATATTCCTAGGTATTTTGTGTGTGTGTGTGTGTGTGTGTGTGTGTGTGTGTGTGTGTCTATTGTAAATGGGATTGCATTCTTGATGTGGCACTCAGCTTGGATGTTGTTGGTGTATAGAAATGTTACTGATTGTTATACATTGATTTGGTATCCTGAAACTTTGCTGAAGTTATTTATCAGATCTAGGAGCTTTTGGGCAGAAACTATGGGGTTTTCTAGATATGAAATCATATTGTCTGCAAATAGAGATAGTTTGACTTCCCCTTTTCCTATGGAATGCCTTTTATTTCTTTTCTCCTGCCTGATCTCTCTGGCTAAGACTTCCAGACTTATTGAATAGGAGTGATGAGAGTGGGTATCCTTGTGTTGTTCCAGTTCTCAAGGATATCCTTCCAGCTCTTGCCCATTCAGTATTAATGTTGGCTGTGGGTTTGTCATAGATGACCTTTATTATTTTGAAGAAGGTTATTCAATGCCTAGTTTGTAGAGGGTTTTTTTTTTTCAAACATGAAGGATGCTGAATGTTATCAAAAGCCTTTTCTTCATCTATTGAGATAATCGTGGTTTTTGTTTTTACTCCTCTTTATGTGATAGATCACATTTATTGATTTGTGAATGTAAGACCAGCCTTGCATCCCAGTGATAAAGCCTACTTGATTATAGTGGATTAGATTTTTGATGTGCTGCTGAATTTAGTTTGCTAGTATTTTGTTGAGGATTTTTGTATCTGTGTTTATCAAGGATATTGGCCTAAAGCTTTTTTTGTTTGTTTTGTTTCTGTGTGTGTGTGTCTGCCAATTGGGATCAGAATGATGCTGGCCTCATAGAATGAGTTAGGGAGGAGTTCCTTCTCAATCTGTTGGAATAGTTTCAGTAGGAATGGTACAACCTCTTCTTTATATGTCTGGTAGAATTTGGTGTGAATCTATCTGGTCGTGGACTTTTTCTGGTTGCTAGGCTTTTTATTATTGATTCAATTTCAGAACTCATTTTTGGTCTGTCCAGCGTTCCAGTTTCTTCCTACTTTAATCTTAGGAAGTTGTATCTTTCCAGAAATGCATCTATTTCTTGTAGGTTTTCTAGTTTGTGTGCATAGAAGCGTTTGTGAGAGTCTGTGAGGTTCTGTTGTATTTCTTTGGGTTCAATGGTAATATCTTCTTTGTCATTTCTGATTGTATTTATTAGGATCTTCTCTTTTTTTCTTAGTCTAGCTAGTGGCCTATCAATCTTATTATTTATTTCATAGAACCAGTTTCTGGTTTCATTGATCTTTTGTGTGTTTTTTCCTTCTCAGTTAGATTCAGTTCAGCTCTGATTTTGGTTATTTCCTGTCTTCTGCTAGCTTTGGGGTCGATTTGCTCTTGTTTTTCTAGTTCTTCTAGGTGTAATGTTAGGTTGTTAATTTGAGATCTTTCTAATTTTTTGATGTGGGCAGTTAGTTCTATAAAATTTCCTCTTAACACTGCTTTAGCTATGCCCCAGAGACTGTGGTATGTTGTATGCATGTTTTTATTAGTTTGAGATAATTTCTTGATTTTTGACTTAATTTCACTGTTTATCTAAAAGTCATTCAATTTATTGTGTTGTGGGTCCAAAAGTGGTTGGTATTATTTTGGGTTTTTTGAATTTGTTGAGAATTGTTTTATGACTGATTGTGTGGACAGTTTTAGAGTTTATGTGCCATGTAAAGATGAAAAGAATGTGTATTCTGTTGTTTCTTTTGTTGAGAGTTCTGTAGATGCCTGTTAGGTCTACTTGTTCAAGTGTTAAGTTCAGCTCCTGAATGTTTTTGTTGGTTTTTTGCCCTGATGATCTGTCTAATACTGTCAGTGGGTATTGAAGTTTCCTGCTATTATTGGGTTGTTATCTAAGTCTCTTTGTAGGTCTCGAAGAATTTGTTTTATGAATCTGGGTGTTCCTTTGTTAGGTGCATATATACTTAGTATAATTAAGTCTTGCTTAAATCCTTTACCAGTATGTAATGTTCTTCTGTGTCTGTTACGAAATGCTCTTCCTTGTCTTTTTATATTTTTATTTTTAATTTTCGTGGATACACATTAGGTGTACGTATTCCTGTAACAAAGACATTCAGCTTCTGAATGTCTTTGTTAGTTTTTTTTTGCCCTGAGGCTCTATCTAATGCTGTCAGTGGGTGTTGAAGTTTCCTGCTATTCTTGTGTCATTATCTAAGTCTCTTTGTAGGTCTCCAAGAACTAGTTTTATGAAATCTGGGTGCTCCTTTGTTAGGTGCATATACACTTAGTAACTAATCAAGTCTTGTTGAATGAAACCCTTTACCAGTATGTAATGCTTTTCTGTGTCCGTTATGTAATGCTCTTCCCAGGGCACATAAAATCCATGATATAGGCATTCAAGAAAGCACATCATGGAGATTGGGGCATATATCCCCACAAGGACCCCCTCATCTGAGTTACAAACAATCTAACTATACTCCTTAAGCCGTTAAAAAATGCACAAGCAGGTTATCATAGATCAAAATCACCTATTGTGCTATCAAATAATGGGTCTTATTTATTCTTTCTATTTTTCTTGTACCCATGAACCATCCCCACTTCCCTCCAGCCTCTCACTACCCTTCTCAGCCTCTGGCGACCATCCTTCTACTGTCTACGTCCATGAGTTCAATTGTTTTGATTTTTAGACACCACAAATAAGTGTTCTCACTTTTTTTGTGCCTTTTTGTGTCTATTTGTCTTTTTGTGCCTGGCTTATTTCATTTCATGTAACATAACGACCTCCAGTTCCAACCTTGTAGTTGCAAATGACTGGATTTAATTATTTTTTAAGGCTGAATAGTACTCCATTATGTATACATACCATATTTTCTTTATCTGTTCATCTGTTGATGGACACTTAGGTTGCTTCCAAATGTTAGCTATTGTAAATAGTGCTGCTTCAAACATAGGAGTGCAGATATCTCTTTGGTATA
This sequence comes from Cacajao melanocephalus, assembly GCA_963573385.1. Lineage (NCBI taxonomy): Eukaryota > Metazoa > Chordata > Mammalia > Primates > Pitheciidae > Cacajao > Cacajao melanocephalus. The sequence goes on along the minus strand of CAUYLG010063958.1, from coordinate 33,706 downwards.
CTGATTTCCTTTCTTTTGGTTTTATACTCAGAAATGGGATTGCTGGATCATATGGTAGCTCAATTTTCAGTTTTTTGAGGAACCTCCAAACTGTTCTCTATAGTAGTTGTACTAATTTACATTTCATCAACAGTGTTTGAAGATTCCCTTTTCACCACATCCTCATCAGCATTTGCTGTCTGTTTTTTGGATATAAGCCATTTTAACTGGGATGAGATGATATCTCATTGTAGTTTTGATTTGCATTTCTCTGATGATCAGTGATGTTGAGTACCTTTTCATATGCCTGTTTGGAATTTGTATGTCTCCTTTTGAGAAATGTCTGTTCAAGACTTTTGCCCATTTTTGATTAGATTATTAGTTTTTTTTCTATAGAGTTGTTTGAGCTCCTTATATAGTATAGTTATTAATCACTTGTCAGATGGGTAGCTTACAAATATTTTCTGCCGTTCTGTGGGTTGTCTCTTCACTGTTGATTGTTTCCTTTGTGTATAGAAGCTTTTTAACATGATGTAATCCTATTTTTCCATTTTTGCTTTGGTTGTCTATGCTAGTAGGGTATTGCTCTTTGTGTTTTCTGATTGTTGTTGGTTTAAAGTCTGTTTTGTTTAAAATTAGAATAGCAATCTCTGCTTCTTTTTGTTTTCTGTTTGCTTTGTAGATTTTTCTCTCTCTCTTTACTTTTAGCCTATGGATGTCATTGCATGTGAGATGGGTGGATATCTTGAAGAAAGTATACAGTTGGTTCTTGTTTCTTTATCCAACTTGCCACTCTGTGCCTTTTACCTAAGACATTTAACCCATTTACATTCAAGGTTAATATTGACATGTGTGGATTTGATCCTGTCATCATGTTAGCTGGTCATTATGCACACTTGATTTTGTAGTTGCTTTATAGTGTCAATGATCTATGTATGTAAGTGTGTTTTTATTGTGACCAGTAATGGCTTTTCATTTCTATATTTAGCTCTCCCTTAGGGACCTCTTGTAAAGCTCGTCTGGTGGTAACAAATTCCCTTGGCATTTGCTTATCTAAAAAGGGTCTTATTCCTTCTTTGCTTATGATGATGTATAGTTTGACTGGATAAGAAATTCTTGATTGGAGTTTCTTTTCTTTAAGAATGCAATAGTTTGGCCCCCAGTCTGTTCTGGCTGATACAGTTTTCACTGAAATGTATGCTGTTAGTCTGGCGGGGTTCCCTTTGTAGGTGACCTGCCCCTTCTCTCTGGCTGTCTTTAACGTTTTTTCTTTCATGTTGGTATGGGTGAATGTGATGACTGTGTATCTTGGGGATGATTGTCTCATATAGAATCTCACAGAGGTTCTATGTATTTCCTGAATTTGAATGTTGGTCTGTCTAGTGAGGTTAGAGAAATTTTTGTGAAGGGAGTGATATCCTTAAATATATTTTTCAAGGTGTTTGCTTTTCCATTCTTTCTTTTAGGGATGTCCATGAGTCATAGATTTGGTCTCTACATAATCCCATATTTCTTGGAGATTTCATTCATTCTCTGTTTCTTTTTTCTTTATTTTTGTCTGACTGGGTTAATTTGGAGAAGCAGTGTTCAAGCTCTGATTCATGCTGGCTTGTGTGTGCCAGAAACTGCAGTGGCACAGTGGGGTGCACATGTGTTGGTTGGGGTGGGGCACCAGCAGGAGCCTTTGCATTAGTTTTCATAGGTACTATATGCTGGCAAAATATTTTACTGTTGTATTTTGGGCTGCAATCCAGTAGGCGTCATTTAAGAATGTTAGCCAGCAGATAAGGTGTTACTGTACTGCACGGCTTTTTTGTTTTGGCACAGTGGGTACGAGTGCTGTGTGTTGGGAGTTAGAGAGATGACCCCCTTAACTAGTTTGTTCTTGGGCTTTGGAGGAGGCCCCTCCAGTCACTGGCTGTATGCTTGCATTTCTTTTGTTAGGAGTTCTGGTTCATGAGAATCCCACAGTTGGCACATAGGCCGAATCCTTGCTGTATTCTGTGGAAGGAGGCACACTCCAGTCTCTACCAGCCTGTGAACCCTGGCATCTTACTTCTTTCACTGACCTGAGAGTAAGGGCTCCTCCCTGCTTGGGTATTGACCAAGCCATCAAGCTCTGCTTGGCTAGGAGCTGTGAGGGTGAGTGAGGTCACCTAATTTGCTGTCTGGGTGCTTCCTGGGGGAACATGGGGTTGTGCCTGCCTGTAGAATTCAGATAGAAACAGGACCACTCAGCTGGAAGCTCTAGCATGCATGGCCCATCTGCCTGCCAGTGGTAGAGGTGGGTGGAGATCCCTGCCCTGCTGTCCGGGTGTTGTCCTGGGCAACAGGATATTGTGCCCCTTGGCAGAATTCAGGTAGAAGAAGAACTTACTGGGTTGGAAGCTCTAGCAGGTGTGGCCTGCCGGGCTATCAGCTTTGGGGGTGGGTGGAGTGGCCTCCCCTGCTGTCCAGGTGTTTCCCAGGACAACAGGAGGTTGATTGTGCCAGCTGAGTTAAGACAGAAGCAGGACTGTTGGATTGGAAGCACTAGTAGGCGTGGCCTGCCTGGCTATGAGCAGAGTGGAGAGTGGAGTCACCTTCCCTCCCATCTGGGTATTTCCCAGTACAGCAGGAGACTGTGGCTGCTGGCTGAGTTCAGGCAGAAACAGGACCGCTGGGCGGGAAGTTGGCACTGAGCCTTGTCTAGCAAGTGGTGGGAGAGGGGCTGGAGAAATCTTAACTGCTCCGAGGCACTCTGACTGTGGCCTCTATGGGGGCTATGGCAAGGATAGTTCAACATATGGAAATCAATGTGATACAAAATGGTGTCAATTTGTTCTGGTGTCCAAGACTTGTAGAGGTGTTCTTGGACTTGAGAGTTGCCTCTGGAAAACCTCCAGGTGGCTCTCTGCCTCAGTTTAGAAGCATGGTTGGGTGTACAGGGGCTTAGAAGGAGTCTCCCATTCCCAGGCCTGCATGGGTCCTTGTGGAAAGTGTGAATGCCCTGAGGGTCTCTTAATCACCTCTCCCATGTTGGGGAGCTTCTCCTGGTTCTGTGTTGACTCCAGATAGCCTCCTGCCCAGATTCACTCCTCTTTGCTCTCTGTTGTCCCCTTGCTGCCTTGATGGATCACAGTGTAGTTTGATGGATGATCAGCTTGTAGGATCAGTGTTCAGTTTGACTCCCTCTTCAGTTTCTTGAATCAATGTTTTGTAGTTTTCATTGCAGAGATATTTGATTGCTTGGGTTAATTGCTAGGTATTTTATTTTATTTGAAGCTATTGTAAGTGGGATTACTTTCTTGATTTTTTTCAAATTGTTCACTATTGGCATATGGAAATGTTACTGATTTCTGTATGTTGATTTTATATTCTGCAACTTTACTGAATTTGTTTTATTGGTTCTAATGGTTTTTTGGCAGAGTTTTTAGGTTTTTCCAAAAATAGGATCGTATCATCTGCAAACAAGGATAACTTGATTTCTTCCTTTTCAGTTTGGATGCCCTTTATTTCTCTCTCTTATCTGATTGCTCTAGCTAAGGCTCCCAGTACTGTTGAATAATAGTATAAAAGTGGTCTCCTTGTCTTGCTCCAGATCTTTTCCCCATTCAATATGATACTCGTATGGGTCTGTCATACATGGCTTTTATTGTACTCACGTATGTTTTATCTATACCCAGTTGCTTGAGTGCTTTTTTTCATGAAGGGATGCTGAATTTTATCAAATGTTTTTTCAGCACCTATTGAAATGATCACATAGTTTTTGTCCTTCATTCTGTTAATATGATGTATCACATTGATTTGCATATGTTGAACTATCCTTGCAACCCTGGGATAAGTCCCACTTGGTCGTGATGAATGATCTTTTTAGTATATTATTGAATTCAGTTTGCTAGTATTTTGTTTAGGATTTTTGCGTCAATGTTTGTTAAGGATATTGTCCTGTAGTTCTTTTTTTTTTTTTTTTGGATACATCTTTGGTTTTAGTATCATAGTAATACTAGCCTTGTAGAATGAGTTTAGAAGTATTCCCTCCTCCTCTATCTTTTGGAATAATTGGAGTAGGATTGGTATTAGTTCTTCTTTAAACGCTTGGTAAAATTCAGCAGTGAAGCCATTGGATCCTGGGCTTTTCCTTCCTGGAAGACTTTTTATTACAGTGTTGATATCATTACTTGGTCTGTTCAGGTTTTGAATTTCTTCATGAATCAATCTTGGTAGGTTGTATGTATCTGGGAGTTGATCCATTTCTCTTAGGTTTTCGAATTTATTGGCGTGTAGTTTACCATACTAGCCTCCAATCCTTTGGATTTTTGTGGTATCAATTGTAATGTATTTTTTTTAATCTCTGATTTTATATATTTGGATCTCCTCACTTTTTTTTTCTTAGTTTGGCCAGAGACTTACTGATTTTGTTTATCTTTTCGAGGAAACAATTTTTCATTTCATTGATCTTTCATATATATTTCATTTAAATTTCATTTTTTTCTGCTGTGATCTTTGTTATTTCTTTTGTTCTACTAATTTTGGGTTTAGTTTGCTCTTGCTTTTCTAGTTCTTTATGATGCAGTATTAGGTTGTTTATTTGAAGTTTTTCTATTTTTTTGATGTGCTCATAGCTATAAATTTTCCTTTTAGTACTGCTTTTGCTGTGTCTCATAGGTATAGTATGTTGTATTTCCATTATCATTTTTTCAATAATAAAAAAATACCTTTTAATTAATTTATTGACCCTCTGATCATTCAAGAGCTTAATGTTTAATTTCCAGTTGTTTGTATAGTTTTCAAAATTCCTCTTTTTATTGATTTCTAGTTTTATTCTGTTGTGTTCAGAGAAAATACTTAATGTAATTTCAGTTTTTTGAAATGTTTTAAGAGTTGTTTTGTGGCCTAAGATATGGTCTATCCTTGAAAATGATCCATGAGCTGAGAAGAAGAATGTATATTCTGCAGCCATTAGATGAAATGTTCCATAAGTATCTCTTAGGTCCACTTGGTCTATTGTGTAGATCAAGTCCATGATTTCTTTGTTGATTTTCTGTCTGGTTGGTGTGTTTGTTGCTGAAAGTGCAGTGTTGAAGTTTTCAGCTATTATTTTATTAGGGTATATATCTCTCTTTAGCTCTACTAATACTTGCTTTATATATCTGGGTGCTCCAATGTTGGTTGCATATATGTTTACAATTGTTATATTCTGTTGCTTAATTTACTCCTTTATCATTATATAATGATTTTTCTCTTTTTATAATATTTGTCTTCAAATCTATTTTGTCTGATGTAACTATTTCTGCTCTATTTTGTTTCCATTGTTATGAAATATCTTTTTCCATCTCTTTATTTTCAGTCTGTGTGTGTCTTTATAGATGAAGTGTGTTTCTTATAGGCAACATATCTTTTTTTTAAAAATGCATTTAGCCCCTCTTTGTCTTGTGATGGAGAGTTTAGTCCATTTACATTCAGTATTGTTATTGTTAAGTAAGGGCTTACTCCTATAATTTTGTTATTTGATTTCTGGTTGTTTTGTGGTCTTCTTTCCTTTCTCTCTGTTTTCTTTTTAGTGAAGGCAGTTTTCTCTGTTGGTATGTTTTAATTTCTTGCTTTTTATTTTTTGTGTATCTGTTGCATGTTTTTAGATTTGAGGTAGCTATGAGGCTTGCAGATATTGTCTTATAAACATTATTTTAAACTGATGGCAACCTAACATTGATTGCATAAACAAACTTATACCAACAAACAAGTAAAAAGAAAACTAATAACTTTAACTTTATCTACTTGCTTTTTAACTTTTTGTTGTTTCTATTTATATCTTATTGTACTGGCTATGTCTTGAAAAGTTGTAGTTATTATTTTTGACTGGTTCATCTTTTCTTCTTAAAATATGAGTAGTTTACACACCACAATTACAATGTTACACTATTCTATGTATTTAATATTACTAATGAGTTTCCCTTCAGATGATTTCGTATTGCTCCTAATGTCCTTTTCTTTCAAATTGAAGAATTCTCTTAGCACTTCTTGTAGGACCAGTCTGGTGATGATGAAATCAGTTTTTGTTTTTCTGGGAAAGTCTTCATTTATCCTTCATGTTTGAAGGATATTTTTGCCATATATACTTCTTCTAATAATAGTGATTTTCTTTCAGCACTTTAAGTATGTCCATGCCACTCTCTCCTGGCCTGTAAGGTTTCCAGTGAAAAGCCTGCTGCCAGATATGTTGAGCGCCACTGTATCGTTTGTTTTCTCTTGCTGCTTTTAGGATCCTTTCTTTATCCTTGACCTTTGGGGGTTTGATCATTCAATGCCTTGAGGTTGTCTTTGGGTTAAATCTGCTTAGTGTTCTATAACTTTCTTGTACTTGAATATTGATATTTTCCTCTAGGTTTGGGAAATTTCTCTGTTATTATTCCTTTGAGTAAACTTTCTACCCCAGCCTCTCTCTCTACGTCCTCTTTAAGGTCAGTAGCTCTTAGGTTTGCCCCATTGAGGCTGTTTTCTAGATCTTTTAGCTGTGCTTCATTCTTTAATTGGGTATTTTTGTCTTTTAGTATAACATAATTTTTCTTGATAGCTGTATATGTGTTGTACTTGGTATTGGTTCGCATGGAGATTTTTGCTTAGGGGTTTCTGTTTGGGTAAATTGTGTTTCTCTGTATTTGCCTGCCTGTCTGTCCAATTTTGGGGCAGCAGTTTGCATTGTGACCTTACTTTCCTGATGGATCTATGCAGAGTTGATAATTTTTCAGTTTGTTCAGCTTTTTACTTGTTAAGATGGAATGATAACTTCTAAGCTTCTTACATGCAGGACTGGAAAGTAGAAGTTCAAATTTTATTTTTAGAACAATAAAACTGCAAACATAAGCTCTCTGATATGGTTTGGCTGTGTCCCCTCCCAAATCTCATCTTGACTTCCCAAATCTCATCTTGACTTGTATCTCTCAAATTCTCATGTGTCATGGGAGGGACCTGGTAGAAGGTAGTTGAATCATGGGGGTGAGTTTTTCCCGTGCTGTTCTTGTGATAATAAATAAGTCTCACAAGATCTGATGTTTTTAGAAAGGGCAGTTCCCCTGCACATGCTTTCATGCCTGATGCCATATAAGACGTTCTTTTGCTTCTCTTTTGCATCCCCAGCCATTGGAACTGTGAGTCCATTAAACCTCTTTTTCTTTATAAATTACCCAGTCTTGAGTATTTCTTCATAGCAGTATGAAAATGAACTAATACAGTAAATTGATACCAGTAGAGTGGGGTGCTGCTCTAAAGATACCTGAAAATGTGGAAGCAACTTTGGAATTGGGTAGCAGGCAAAGGTTGGAACAGTTTGGAGGGCTCAGAAGAAGACAGGAAAATGGGAAAGTTTGGAACTTCCTAGAGACTTTGAGGGCTCTGAAGACAGGAAGATGTGGGAAAGTTTGGAACTTTAGAGACTTGTGGAATGTCTTTGACCAAAATGCTGATAGAGATAAGGACAATAAAGTCCAGGCTGAGGTGGTCTCAGATGGAGATGAGGAACTTGTTGGAAACTGCAGAAGAGGTGATTCTTGTTATGTTTTAGCAATGAAACTGGTGGCATTTTGCTTTTGCTCTAGAGATCTATGGAACTTTTCAACGTGAGAGAGATGATTTGAGGTATCTGGTGGAAGAATCTTCTAAGCGGCAAAGTGTTCAAGAGGAGGCAGAACATAAAAGTTTAGAAAATTTGCAGCCTGATGAAATAGAAAAGAAAAACCAATTTTAGGGGAGAGAAATTCAAGCCTGATGCAGAAATTTGCATAAGTAACAAGGAGCCCAAGACGGTGGGCTTAATCACCAAGACAGTTAACCACCAAGTTAATCACTAAGACAGTGGGGAAAATGTCTCCAAAGCATGTCAGAGACCTTAGGGCAGTCCCTTCCATCACAGGCCTGGAGAGAAAAATGGTTTCCTGGGCTACATCCAGGATTCCCCTGCTGTATGCAGCCTAAGGACTTGGTATACCCTGAGCCCCAGCTGCTCCAGCCATTGCTAAAAGGAGCTAACGTACAGCTTGGGCCATGGCTTCAGAGAGTGCAAGCCCCAAACCTTGGCAGCTTCCACATGGTGTTGAGCCTGTGGGTGCAGAGAAGTCAAGAATTTAGGTTTGGGGATCTCTGCCTAGATTTCAAAGGATATATGGAAATGCCTGGATGTCCAGGAATAAGTTTGCTGCAGGGGCAGGGCCCTTATAGAGAACCTCTGCTAGGACAGTGCAGAAGGGAAATGTGGGGTTGGAGCCCCCACACAGAGTCCCCACTGGGGCATTGCCTAGTGGAGTTGTGAGAAGAGGGCCACTGTTCTCCAGATCCCAGAATGGTAGCTCTACCAACAACTTACATCATGGGCCTGAAAAAGCTGCAGACACTCAATGCCAGCCCCTGAAAACAACTAGAAGGGGGACTCTATCCTGCAAAGCCACAGGGGGTGGAGCTGATCATTGCTGTGACAGTGTACCTCTTGCTTTAGTGAGACCTGGAAGTGAAATACAGAGTCAGAGGAGATCATTTTGGAACTTTAAGATTTAATGACTGCCCTATTGGATTTCAGACTTGCATGGAGCCTGTAGCCCCTTTATTTGGGCTCATTTCTCCCATTTGAAATGGGTGTAGTTATCCAATGCCCATACCCTCATTGTATCTAGGAAGTAACTAATTTGCTTTTGATTTTGCAGGCTCTTAGGTAGAAGGGACTTGCCTTGTCTCAGATGAAACTTCACGCTGTGGACTTTTGAGTTAATGCTGAAATGAGTTAAGACTTTAGGGTCTGTTAGGAAGGCATGATTGTTTTTGAAATGTGAGGACATGAGATTTGGGAGGGGCCAGGGGTGGAATGATATGGTTTGTCTGTGTCCCCACCCAAATTGTATCTTGAATGATAACTCCTATAATCCCTATGTGTTATAGGAGGGACCTAGTGGGAGATAATTGAATCACAGGGGCAGGATTTTCCTATGTTGTTCCCATGATAGTGAATAAGTCTCAGGAGAGCTGATGGTTTTATAAAGGGCAGTTCCCCTGTACACGTTCTCATGACTGACACCATATAAGATGTGCCTTTGCTCCTCCTTCGCCCTCTGCCATGATTGTGAGGCCTCCCCAGCCATGTGAAACTGTGAGTTGATTAAACCTCTTTCTCTTTATAAACGACCCAGTCTTGGGTGTTTCTTCATAGCAGTATGAAAATGGACTAAGATATTCCCTAAAGCATCCTCTGATAATCCTTCCCTTTTATTCAAGTCTTAAGTTAGATCATTGGAACATAAAACCAGATTGTTAAAACTGTACTGCATAATTTTCATCTGAGACATTTGTTTTAAGGCTTTTTTTTGGCCATTGAGAGGGATTTGAGATTATGAAGATGACAGCTGTACATCTGTAATGTTTTTAACTTTTTGGAGCACTCAAGGGAGGTCCCCCAAGAACCCTCTGTAAGAATGACTTTTTTTGGAAATTACTTATCATGTGATAAGGTGTCAGGGGTCGGGCGACTCCACCCACAGCTTAGAGTTTGAGGTATAATAGAGGCACCAGTGTGTATCTTCCACCCTGTCTTCCACTTGGACTAGCACAAGACTGTCTGTTTCTACTTTATTGCTAGTGATCATCTCATTCTACTCCTGATATTACAAGTGGTTTTGGCCAAGTCTCTCTCTTTTTTTGATCTGAATCAATTTCAGGTTCTCCTTTCATCTTTCCTTCTGATAGTTCTCATCACCCAGCTTGCTAGTAAAACATATGGCTTTCAAGGGCCATCTAATCTTGTGAAATCTCCTTTCCTGGTAGTTTTTCAAAAATAGGAGAGCAGTCTCTCTGGCATGTTTTAACTCAGCTGCACCTGTAGCAGCAGCTTGACCTGGGCCTGTGGGGTCAGGATGAGAGAACCAAAAGTCAACCTCCCATTTTGTAAAGGAGAAAAGTATAGCTTAAAAGAAGAGAAGCAACTTTCCAGTTTCTTTGGGCTCTGATTGCCCTTTTCTGCAAAAAGAGTTAAAAACAATTCTGGGCCAGGTGCGGTGGCTTACACCTCTAATCCTAGCAGTTTGGGAGGCTGAGGTGGGCAGATCACCTGAGGTCAGGAGTTCAAGACCAGCCTGGCCAACATGGTGAAACCCCTTCTCTACTGAAAATACAAAAAGAATTAGCCGGGTGTGGTGGCACATGCCAGTAATTCCGGCTATTACAGGAGGCTGAGGCAGGATAATCGCTTGAATCTGGGAGGCAGAGGTTGCAGTGAGCCAAGATTGCTCCACTGCACTCCAGCCTGGGTGAGAAGAGTGAGACACTGTTTCACTCTTTATACTGGAGTGCAGTGGTGCAATATCTGCAACCACTGTCTCCCGGGTTCGAGCGATTCTCCCATCTCAGCCTCTTGAGTAGCTGGGATTATAGGCACCTGCCATCACGCCCGGCTAATTTTTGTATTTTAGTAGAGACGGAGTTTCACTATGTTGGTCAAGCTGTTCTTGAACTCCTGGCTTCAGGTGATCTGCCCACCTTGGCCTCCTAAAGTGCTAGGATTAGAGGCGTCAGCCACTGCGCCCGGCTGAGGTATCTTATTTTAATATTGCTAAACTAGGATTTGTATAACTACTAGCATTGAAAACATAGAAAGTCAAATCTGTTTTCCCCTGGAACACAGGAGGACCCCCTGATTTTGAACAAGTGATGTCCCGTAAGATCTTTGTAAATTGGTGGGTTGGAACATTGGTCTTCCTTCGCTGAGTGACATGGTACTGTCTACTGAGCTCTTGATGTGCCAGGCCCTGGGCTGACAGCTCTCCATGGATTACTGCAGGTAATCTCTACAACAAGCGCATGACTGGCTATCATTGTAACCTTCATTTTATAGATGAGGAAACAGGTTTAGAGAGGATAAATTCTCACAGCAGGAGTCAGACCCGAAGGCAGCTCCTCTTCATCTCTGCACTCTTCTGTCTCCTCGAGGATCTCAGTGCAAAGGCTACAGATGGTGCTTGCCCTAGTTTAGAGCCCAGCTGCCAGGTCTGGAGATGTAATGAGCCCTCTGCCCTGGCTGCTGAGAGTCTGGATTTCCCAAACTACTGATGAATCACATGCGATCATTTGTGTTTACAAGACTCACCAAATTGATCCAACAGGGTCAGAAAGACATGAGAGATTAATTTGTTCATTCATTCAAATGATATTTATTGAGTACTTACCGTGTACTAGGTACATGTCAACATGGAGATGTTGAGGGGTGGCAGTGGGCACTCTCAGTGACGGGTGGGGCCCTATGTAACCCTCCAGGAAACTTCTTGGTTTTACATTTGCTCCTTTTTAACCCCTTTCTTTTCTTCTGAAAAACCTCAGGGAAATCCTGAGTGTTCTTTCACCCTCTTTGTATCTGGCTTCTGATGGGCTTCTTTCCTACCTTCTCACATCTGTAAGCTTCTCTGCCTGTCTGTTTCTGAAGGAAGGACATCGCTTATTTGAGGCTTTCTAAGGGTGTTTTTTTCTTAACAAGTGCAAGTACAAAAATGTTTCTTTTATCTCTCCTGTGCCTGGTACATGGTAGGTACTCAATAAATATTTTTTGAATGAATAAACAAACGTTTTCTGACCCTGTTGGATCAATTAAATGGGCATTGTAAACATAGATGATTACATTTGATTCATCTGTAGTCTGGGAAATCCAGGCTCTCAGCAGGCAGGGCAGAGGACCAGTCCAGGACTCCTAGGATGATGCTGGTAAGGAAATGGATAGACTAGAGGTGAATGCAGAGGCAGCCAGGGCCGTGGGGAATGGCGTCTGCAGGATGTGTGGGAGAGGCAGTGGACTCAGAGGCAGTGGTGCACAGACCCTTTGGTTGGAAGTAGATGAGGCACAGACTGACTTAAAGAAAAGAGGTTGCTTATTGGCAGGTAACTGGGAATGCTAAGGTTTATGCTGGCGTTAAGCCTGATTGGAGCTCCAGTGGTTCAAATGGTAATACCACAGCCTGAACTGACTACATCATTTACAGGGCCCAGTGAACAAGGAAGATGTTGGAACTTTTGTAAAAAAAAAATAAATGAATAAACTAGCAAATTTCAAGATGATGACAGCAGCATGTTAAATCAAGCACAGGGCCCTTCTAAGCATGGCACCTGTGGGACTACATAGATTGCAGGCTCATAAGACTGGCCCTGATTAGGATCCTGTTTCTCTCAACAAGTCTCAGCCCTGGTGATCTCCATTGGTTTTCAGTCTCAGGCACATTTTCTCTGTGTGGCATCAAAATGACACCAACAACTCCAAACCTTCATTGTCTTTAGACCTAGTGATCTCAGAGTAAGGCAGAATACTGTACTTGTGTTTAGAGCTTTAGCAAAAGTCCGAGAGAACTCTGATGAGTGATTGGCCAAGCTTGGGTCATATTCCCATCCCTGAACCAATCACCTGCCCAGTGGTTTGCAGTGCTCTGATTGGCTAGGATTGTGGTGATGGGGGTATGTGTGATGGGAAGGCAGGGCTAGCTCCATGTAGCTTTTACAGACTGTGTGGGTGCATTGTGGAATGGGAGGGGAAGGTCCCTCAAGGAAGGCTTGCTGGATATTCAGAAAGTTAGATCAGTATCAGCTATAGCTGGGGAGGTGGGAGACAGAAAAGTAGCCCCACATCACCCATCTTGTGATGAGAACAAGGAGGTATATGACTGGATGGTGAGTATAGTTGCAGGAGATGTGGTTTCTGACAGCAGATAGTTGAACGAGTATAGAAAAAAGGGAAAAGTGAAGTGGGGATATCTTAGGTTGGGGGCAGATGGAGAGGAAGGAAAGGAAGACCCTTGGGACTTCTGGCCTATAGGTTAGGGTGGCTGTCTTTGCTTGCTATTCATGTATTGAGGGGGTTCTATCAGTTGGGCCAGCCTAGAGTCACCCTGGGTCAGGTTTTAGGAATTCTTGTAGTTAGGAAATAAGATGCAGGAAGCTTTCCTTCAATTTCCTTCCTCTGGGAGGTAGAAGGAGCTCTGGAGTCATTTCTCTGCCACCCACTTTGTGATCTTGGGCTAATTATATTACCCAAAACTAAGCTTCAGTTTTGTCATCTGTAATGTGAGAATCTTATAATTCTCAAATAGTTAGTGGGAACTTGTAAGGTGCTTTGTATAATGTCTAATGTAGGTGCTTAGGAAATGCACACTGTTGTTATTATTAATACTGGTTTCAGGGCTTTCAGGAAATGAAGGTCACTGCTGTGCCACATCCATACATTACATACTCCTCCAGAATACCTCTAGCCATATTTATAATGGAGAACTAGAACAGTGGTTCCCTCAAAGATACCAGATCATAATGCCTGGAGCCTGTGAATGATACCTTATGACACAAATACTTTGAAGATATGATTAAGTTAAGGATCTTGAGATGGGGAGATTTTCCTGGATTATCCAGGCAGCTTTATAAGGCACCCTTATAAGAGATAGAGATTTGACACATGCACAGAGGTAAAGGCATTGCAAAGATGGAGGCAAAGATTGGAGTGTTGCAGCCACAAGCCAAAGAATGCTGGCAGACACCTGTAGAGTACCTAGGAAAAGCAAGGAACAGCTTTTCCCCAGGGATATTTAGAGGGATTGCAGCCCTACTGACACCTGGATTTCATCCCAGTAATACGGATTTTGGACTTCTAAGCCTCTAGAACTGTGAGAGAATAAATCTTTGTTGTTTTAAGCCAACCAGTTTATCATAATTTCTTAAACAGCCGCAGGAAAATTGTATGCTCTTTTGAGGTGGACCTTTGTTATTTGCTTTGGTTCTCGTATTTACCATGATGTTGCACCTGCTAAAGTTTCCTAGTTTAAACTCTGGGGAGTCAGATGAGACTGCTTCAAACAGTAACCCATGCCGTTTCTACCACACTGAGCTCCTAAAGAGCCATGAGAACTCTGGGATTCAGGTTATATGGAGCCAGCTTTTTAATTTCAGAGATAATCAGCCAATGATGCAGTTACTACCTGAGATGATGTATTTCATTGTGGAGCCTCTAGACTGAATGAGGCACAGGTAATTTTTAAGTTTTAGAAGAACAATAACCTATTCTTATAGTTCACACTTCATGGAAACTCTTGGTTGAATATGAGTAACAAGCATGAGACTTATTTCCTCAATTCCGCAGTATTTAGAAGTGTGAACGCCCTTCAGGATCAGCCTGTCCAACGTCCTGCATGCTGCAGAGGTCCACTAAGCAGAGGTCCACACCCTCATCTGAGAATTTATTCAGTGCTCTAGTGATGTTAACATTGTTCTGCCCTTCCTGATAGGAATATAATTATACATATAGGATTAAGAATAAACAAAATGGCGCTTGAGTAGTTATATCCTCTCTTTGTTTTGGGGGTAGTATTGCATAATTTGTCCTAAATGCTTAGACTTCTTTTTTTCTGTTTCTCAGAACAGAATTTAATATTTTTGTGCCACTGTCAAACTTCAAATTCCAAAATGACAGCACATTTTGGACCAAGATTCAGACAATAAGATCATTCCAGAAAGGTGGTGTTTGGCCTTGAAATGATGACAACAAAGCATTGGAACATTGCTATAACTGAGTCCCTTATTGAACTCTGGATTTTCTTTTCAGAAATCTATTTTAGAAGACAACTTTAGGATAAGGATATAATTATGACTCAGACATATAAAATGAACATGTGTGAGATTTTAACTTATTAATTAATGTAGGAACCAGTGAGATGTTTCAACACGTTCAAAGGAATGCTGAAATGAATTTACAAATAGATGCCAAATGGGTCTACCCCCACGGCAATAACCAAATTGGATTCCAAAGATACAATTAATTTGCATTTTATAGTCAAATCATTTGCATAATTATCAGTTTTCTACATCTTACACAGTGTATCTTGCTCAAAGGTAATGAAAGGCAGAGGTGACTTGGAAGAGTGAGTTCGACCTTTTTTTTGGGTCTGTTTCAAAGTCTTTTACAGTTTTTCTGGCATATGCTTTACTCTGACCTGTGGATCAAATTCTACTTGGAATAGCACTATCGTAATGTGGACTAGGAGAAGCTGTGGGACAGAGTGTGCCTGTCATAGAGGTGTCTGGGGAACAAGTCTCATTTTCTTCTCAGTACAGGGACTACTTGTTAGTTGTATAGAGTCTGAGGAACCAGTTGCATTGTAGACATGCCATCATCAGGGAACGTGTGCTTACTTTTGAAAGATCGAACAGTGTAGTGGTCAAGGGAGCAAACCTGGGTTCACATTCTGGGTCTGCCACTTACTACCTATATGTCCTCTCTGAGCCTAGTATCCTCATTGGTACACGGGGATAATAGTGGCACTTATGGCATAAGGTAATAGATAATTAAATAATGTCTGTGAGGCAGTAGACCAGAACCTGTCATTTACCTAGCACTAGGTAGTTGTTAGCTATTATTAATTTCCAAGCAAGAATAATAGCACCTGTAATTCCAGCTACTTGGAAGGCTGAGGCAGGAGGATCACTTGAGCCCAGGAGTTTGAGGCTGCAGTGGGCTGTGGTCATGCCACTGCACTCCAGCCTGGGTGACAGCAAGACCCAGTCTTTAACAAAAAAAAAAAGGATAGCAGGAACCAAGGGTAAGTCTCGCATTTCACCGTTTGGGGGGCTGCTTTATTGATCTGATGCTTATTGTACTCTATCGATATTCTATGCATATGCAATTGACCGGGGCCTCTGGCCAATAAGCTAATAAACTCTCTTGTCTGTTGGATATCGTCATGATCTCTGGGCATTCTGCAGGACTGGAGCACTTCTAGAGCTCACATTTAATGTTCAAATGTCAACATAATGATGAATGTTTATTTCAGATTACATGGAGGCAAAGCATAGAGCATTAAATTTTTTTTTTTTTAGTGTAATGTTAGTTCCATTAACTTTTCTACAAAGTACTAATGGAGTTCCACGTAAAAATGCACTTAGAAACACACTGGGTGAGTTTCACAAAGTTCCAGACTGTTGAGTTGGAGTCATATTATTCTGTAGTATTTGCTTATGTTGTTTACATGAAAACTGATTTCAGAGAATGCCTCTACCTGGGTGATTAATCACATTTTCATATATTTGGATGCTTATCATACACTTTCTAATGGATGTCTGATAAACTGTTAAATTAATGAGTATGTGTATGGGGGAGCAATCTTCAAATTACCTCGTGATTCATAGCACGGCAGTGCAAAACAGCTGTGTGGGGAAAAGTTATGTGTCATTAGTAATTTTTATGACTCAGGTTGTTATAAGTCTACCTGTCTGCACGGCATTTTCATCCTGGTGGGAGAAAATTTAAATTAACTCAGCTTTTGAGTGGTGACACATCATGGTGGATGTAAAGGGTTTCCATGAAGAAATTACTCAGCCCTTTAACTGTGTAGGCTGTTGGATGCTGTCTTTTCTCTGGACAAGTATGTGGCATTGGCTCTCAGTGGACAGTTAATCTCTCACAGATAAACAGTTTACTTTCAAAGATTATAATAGCTACTCCTCCTGGCTCAAAGTGGGATTACACAGTTAATAAAGCTGTAGCAAATTTTGGAAAGTGTGATGGCAACATTATAACTCGAGAAGAAGAAAGTGCCTATTTTCCTTTGCTTGAGTTTGTTTACTCATTTTGCTTTTTATCTCACATCATATAACTTTCTGCAAAAAGTTACTAAACAGAAAATATGTTCTCATATTTTTCTCTTTTAATAACTATTTGCCCCCATGAATACCTGCAACTACAGAGGGTTCCATTTAAAAATTGGATCTTAGGTGTCCAGAATTGGATTAATCATACTCTTTCACTCATTACACACCATTGTTTTTACTTGTAAATAAACTGTTATGATTCTAATGACTTGAATATTTTTTTCTTGAAATATAGTTGTTTAACTTTTCCCTAAATTTGGCAAAATAATTGCTGTCTGAACTATCTAAATATTAAGCTAGCTTTTGGCAGGTTTGGAAAATGTTTTTAAAAGTCACACGTAGGCTTTCATGATAAAAATCAGGGTTTGAGATCAGAGGATGAACTCATAGACTTCTCTGACTTTTATTCTTGCAAAACTTCAGAGTTAAGTGGTACATTGATGCTTGGTGAAGTGACATGGGTAAGGTTTCAGTGAAATGTTTTCAGTTGCTGTAACATGATAAAACATGCTAGTCATCTTCAGTGGGCGTCCTCAAAACAGAAAGAGATGGCTTTAGAATTCTATTTGGAAATGACCTAGGAAGTCAGTCATCTAATCTAGCCCGTCCAGTCCTGCTGCATCCCAGGAATCTTCTGGGTTCCTCTGCCACAGGCAACTTAGCCTGCACTTGAATCTTTGCAGGGACAAGAAACTCACTCCCTCATGACCAATCCTTTCTTAAATGTGATTGATTCCTTAACACTTATGCTCATTTGCTAGTATTATTGGTCTCTACTTGTAGATGACACCAAAAGAGTCCTCCTGCTTATAAGGAATTATTATTTTTGAGACGGAGTCTTGCTCTGTTGCCCAGGCTGGAGTGCAATGGCGTGATCTCGGCTCACTGTAACCTCCGCTTCCCAGGTTCAAACAATTCTCCTGCCTCAGCCTCCCAAGTAGCTGGGATTACAGGCAGACACCATCATGCCTGGCTAATTTTGTATTTTTAGTAGAGACGGTGTTTCACCATGTTGGCCAGGATGGTCTCAATCTCCTAACCTCATGATCCACTTGCCTTGGCCGCCCAAGGTTCTGGGATTACCGGAGTGAACCACTGCGCCCGGCTGGGAATTCTTTAGTGCCTGTAAGTTCTAACTTTTGTCAGAATTTGTGTTTCCTGAGTGTGCTTCTGTCAGACAGATCTCACAATATCTTCTCAATTCAGCAAGTTATTTATTGAGAATCAGTTACATGCAAGGCACTGTCCTCAGTGCCTGGGTGGGAGAGGTAGGGACACAAGATGAGTTGGTTTCTGCCATCCAAATGTACGCTGCCACGTGAAATGCATTGGAGAAGCACACAGAACGATACAAGAGAGAAACCCAGTGCTGTGGGGGTTCAAAGGAGATAGGATGATATCAAACTCAGCTGTATTAGAAGAGCTTCAGCATCCAGAGGGAAGGGAGGTAGGCAGATGGGATATTTTTGCAGGTTGAGAAGGGAGAAGGACATTCCAGGAAGAAACCAGTATGGACCAAAGCCCAGGGATGGGAAACATGAGTTTTGTCCAAAAGAAGGGGGGCGGTTATCTTATTTGCTCAGCATATAGGATGCTTTCAGAGAAAGTGAAGAATGAGATGTTAGTTTGATCCTAGAGCTCAGACAGGCGTGACCTCTCTGCCTCGGTTATTTGGCTTTTGGTGTTAAGATTCCATTGCAGGAGCACAGACCTGGATTTTGTTCCAAATATTGCCACAATGCTTTGATCACCAATACTTGGATCAATATTGATCCAAGTAGGATGCCAGAGCTTCAGCATTCTAGTATGAAAATGGAGATATGTGTCTATTCTAAGGATTCCAGGACATATAAGGGAAGAATCCAGCACCCTCCCTGGTACACAGCAGAGGGGATCAGTGACAGTTGTTATTGCTGAATGTGATAGGCTGAGAGAAGCAGAGGATCTGCAGGAGCAGATCCTGCAGGGGTGCAGGGTGGTGCCTGGAGGAAGACCTGGGAGAGGTGCTCCTCTAGCGGGAAGGGAAGGTATGTGAGGCACTGCTGGTGGGGAGTGGGAAGCAGAGCCGGCATCAGTGGGGAAGCTGGAGTCAGCAGAACTGGAAGCAGATCTAATGTACTGGGCAGGAGGAAGCGGAGAGTTCACCCCAAGTTTTTGTGGGGGAAGGAGGGTTAGGCAAGAATGGTGAGTTTGATGTAGGGTGCGTTGAGGTGCTGGTGGGCCCTGCAGATGGAGAAGCCCACAGCTGCTGGCAGTGGTGAGGCTGGGCCTTAGGAGTAGCCGGGGAGATGGGAAGTGCAGCATGAGGAGGGTCAGCATCCAAGCAGTGTGTGGGAACAGGGGCATGAGCAAGTGAGGGAGGTCCTGGATCACGTGGAGCCTGCACTCCAGCGTGGGTGCATGGGAAAGCAGCCAGCACCCAACTGGGGCTGGCGTAAAAGCAAAGAAAGGAAAGAATTCAAGAGACATGGGATGGGAAAGGGAAAATTAGTAAAGACAGCCTGACAAATGATTCCCGGTATCTTAGAATTCTCAGGAAAAAACTGAAAACAATCTTCACATTGTTTTTATACACACACACACACACACACATACACACACATGCACACGCACACACACACACATGCACTTACACACTCCCTCTCTCTCTTATATATACAATTTCAATCTAAACACCATCTATTATTTGGTCCTGTTAGTTTCCTCAGAAAAACCCTCAGGAAATCCTTGCTCTCCCAGAGATTGTGTCTATATTTAGAAGATTTTTAGAGAAAGCCTATTGTTAAATTTTAGTTTACTGGTAGTCACTAGGAGACCGTAGAAATGTAACCCACACGTCGGCTGTATTGAGTGGGCTTTTGTTTTACCCAAGACTGTGTGAGGAAAACAGGACTCCGTCTTTGGTGAGTGCCTTTTCCTGGTACTCTGACCCCAGGGAACCCAAGAAGGGAAGCTCTAGGGGCCAGGGATCACCTGGCCTGACCCTCTTGTGTAACAGATGAGGAAACTGAGGCCCAGACCATTGGAACCAGCTCAGGGTCACATGGCTCATTCGAGGCAGAGCATGTGGCTTGATGTTGGGTGCTCCTGCTTCTTGAAGTGACCTCTTCTTCCAGGCCAGGACCTTGGGGCTCATTCACAAGTGGATGGCCCAGACAAGAGGGGACTTCAGTTAGGAGCATGCGTGTGTGTGTTTGTGTTGTGTGCGTGCGCGTGCGTGCGTGTGTGTTAGGGATTATTCAGGGACCATTCTTTACAGAGTTTGACTGTGGGAAAGAGTAGTCAAACCCGAGTGATTATTGTAGTGCCCTCGTAATTTATTAGCAGATTTTTCTAACAAGTGTCCTACAGAGGAAAGTGCCAAAACATGAAGGGTGGAACCTTTGTCATCAGAGGCCTTTACATAGAACCTGAATATCCACCCACTCGAGTTAGCAAGAGTTAACATTCGCTGAGGACTGATGGTGTGCCTGGCACTAAGTGTGTTTTCTAGGGAATGTGTGTCATTTCATCCTCTTTGTGTCTTTATGAGATAGGTACTTACTATTATTATGCTAATTTTACAGATAAGGAAACTGAGGCACCAAACAATTAAGTAACCTGCCTAAGGTGACACAGCCAGTAAATGGTAGAACCAAGATTATGCCATCTGTTGACCTCAGAGCCTGCATGTTTATCTAACATTAGTGCGTTGTCATCTTTTTTTTTTTGAGATGGAGTTTCACTCTTGTTGCCCAGGCTAGAATGCAGTGACGTGATCTTGGCTCACTGCAACCTCTGCCTCCTGGGTTCAAGCGATTCTCCTGCCTTCAGCCTCCTGAGTAGCCGGGATTACAGGAATGTACCACCATGCCCAGCTAAGTTTTGTATTTTTAATAGAGACGGGTTCCACCATTTTGGTCAGGCTGGTCTTGAACTCCTGACCTCAGGTGATCCACTCCTCTCGGCCTCCCAAAGTGCTGGGATTACAGGCATGAGCCACTGCACCCAGCCACATTGGTTCTTAACCTTGCTGCACGTAAGAATCTCTTGTGAAAAAAAAAAAAAGCCCGTTCTCAGGCTACATCCTAAACCAGTTGAATCAAACTCATGGTGGGGAGATCTCGTGTTGGTATTTTTTTTAAAGCTCTTCAGCTGGGCTTGGTGGCTCATGCTTATAATCCAAGTAACTCTGGAGGCTGAGGTGGGAGGATTGCTTGAGGTCAGGAGTTCAAGACCAACCTGGACAACATAGAGAGACACCCCATCTTTTAAAAAATACTTAGCTAGGTGTGGTGGTACGCAGCTGCTTGGGAGGATAAGGTGAGACAGTCACTTGAGCTGAGAAGTTTAAAGCTGCAGTGAGCTATTATCATCACACCACTGCATTCCAGCCTGCCAACAGGATGAGACCCTGTCTCAAAAAAAAAAAAAAAAATGCCCTTTGGATCTTCAGATGATTGTAACTCATAGCAAGGTTGAAAACCACTGAAATGCATTACAGCTGGTGGAGATGGTGTAGGGCAGTGCTTCTTAAACTAATGTGCATAGGAATCTCCTGGGGGTCAAGTGCACATTCCCACCTACAAAACCTGCGGTGGAGCTTAGAGTCCGCATGTCTCACAAGTGTCCAGGTGATGCTGTGCTACTGGTCTTTGACTCTTCTGTCTTGGTTAAAGGCTAATCATTGTGGTTGCATCCAACTTCAAGATTTAGTGGCTCTAATGATACTTGTAAGAACACGTGATTTTTACAGTGTGTCACGCTAAGAACATGACTTACATATATCATGTCTTGCCCTCTCAGCAGCCTCTAAAGGAGGTATCACTGTCCCTTTTATAGATGAGGAAATCGAGTTCTATTGAGTTTAACCCGAGTCCTAACCTGAGTCTTCGTCATCTTACACCTGTGGGATTAACCACCGTGCTATGTTGCTTTCCCACATACATATAGACGTAGTTACCAGGAAAATCTTAAATGACCTTGTCTTTGTTTTCTAACTTCATGGCTTATGTTTGGAACTCTCTTAGTCAATTCAGGATGCTATAACAAAATACCATGAACTGGGCAAATATGAAAAAAACATTTCTCACAGTTCTGGAGACTGGGAAGTCCAAGATCGAGGTGCCAGCTGATTCAGTGTCTGGTGAAGGCCTGCTTCCTAGATGGCTATCTTTTTGTTTCTAACTTCACATGGTGGAAGGGGCAAGGAGTCTCTCGGAGACCTCTTTTATAAGGGCACTAACCCCATTCATAGGGGCTTCATCCTTATGGTCTAATCACCCTCAAAGGCCCCACCTTCTAATACTGTCATATTGGGGGTTAGGATTTCAACATATGAATTTTGGGAGAGTGGACACAAACATTCAGCCCATGACACTGTTCATTGATTTAACAAATAGTTTTCTATGCCTACTGTGTTTTACCTGAATGAATTTTGTGGAGGACACAAACATTTTAACCATAGCAGGAGCCTCAGAGACCACGTTCCAGGAAACCAGCAGTTACTGGGAACTTTTCTGGTTCCACGTGTCCTTGTTCTCTCCTCCTTATGTTGGACTTGGTAGTGGTTTATGAGAAAGTGTCTTAGGTTTCTTTATGAAGTGCATTTATGAGATTCAGACTGTTTCCAGTAATGCTTATCAGTACCAGAAACGCTTATTGCATTTACAGGACATAAATTCTAGATTTGAGCATGATTCCTGGATTAGTGGACTACACTAGTCCCTTGAGAAGCTTATTGAGTTATAACTCTTGGGCTCCTCCCCAGGCCTAGTAATCAAATGGATCAGGCCTGGTGATCTCTGGTTTTGAAAGCTCCCCAAGCCGTTTTAATGTACTCTAACATTTTTAAAAAAAACCATGGTTGTTATGAACTGAATGTTTGTGTCCCTTCAAAATTTCTATGTTGAAACCCTACCCATGTGATGGTTTTAGGAGGTGGGCCTTTGGGAGGTAATTAGCATTAGATGAGATACTGCAGGTGGAGCCCTCATGACTGAAATTGATGGAGAGTCGTGCAAGAGCTTGCCTCCCCACTCTGTTCTTTCCCATATGAGGTTACAAAGAGATGTTAGCAGTTTGCAACCCAGAAGAGATCCCTAATGAGAACCTGACTAACGCCAGCACCCTGCTCTCACACCCACAGCCTCCAGATCTGTGAGCAGTAAATTTCTGTTGTTTATTAGCCACCCAGTTCATGACATTTTGTTACAGCAGCCTAGGCTAAGACCATGGTCTGGACCAGTGGTTCTAAAAGTGTAGTCCTGGAACCATCAGCATCACCCGAGAACTTGTTAGAAATAAAACTTATGAGGCCCCACCTAGACTTATTGAAGACTAGAAGCTGTAGGGATGGGTCCCGCAAAGTTTTAACAAGCCCTCCCTGTGATACTGTTGCTTCCTAAAGTTTGAGAACCACTAGACCCTTGTGATTGAAATGTGAGCTGTGGACCATCACTATTAGCAGCATCTGGGAGCTTGTTGGAAATGCAGGGTTTCTGGACCCACCTTAACTGACTGAATCAGTATCTGCATTTTAGTGAGATCTGTACATATGCACATTTGCGGAGCTGCACTCTAGATAGTGGTTTTCTTCCCTGGATGTGCATTTTAACCTGAGATGCCTTAAAAAGATACGAGGCCCCACCTCCACCCAAGATGATAAAGGCAGAATCTGTGAGGTTGAGCGAGGCCTAGAAACGGTGTGTCATGACCCCTGGTCTAACGTTGGTGCCTAGATTGGAGCCCAGTTTTTACACCTAAAGGATAAGACTGTAAAAAGGGGTCAGGACTCCCAAGACTGCTTTCTCCTTCCTCCTTTCTGCTCTTCCACCGTCCCAGAATGTGACCCCACAACCAGGCTCCAGGAGTGAAGGCTCAGAACTCCCTACCTCAAAAAGATCTAGAGGGAAAAGTTCTCTTTGTATTTTCAGGGTTGTGTATGTGTGTGTGAGAGAGAGAGGAAGGCACGGACAGCAATGTTGTGTGTGTTGAAGGGATGGAATGCAGGATCTGGCACCAGGGCACAGTGCTTCTCACACCTGATGTATGTAAGAGTCACCTTCACAATGCAGATTCCTGGGCTCTACTCCATAGAGCCAGTATCAGTAGGACTTGGGAAGGACCCAGGAATTTGCATTGTTAAGAAGCTCTCTCAAATTCTTCTTCTTCTTCTTTTTTTTTTTTGAGACAGAGTCTTGCTCTGTTGCCCAGGCTGGAGTGCAGTGGTGCAATCTTGACTCACTGTAAGCTCCACCTCCCATGTTCAAGCGATTCTCCTGCCTCAGCCTCCCGAGTAGTTGGGACGACAGGCAGTTGCCACGCCTGGCTCATTTTTTTTGTATTTTTTTTAGTAGAGATGTGGTTTCACCGTGTTAGCCAGGATGGTCTCGATCTCCTGACCTCGTGATCCACCTGCCTCGGCCTCTCAGAGTGCTGGGATTACAGGTGTGAGCCACTGTGCCTGGTCCCTCAAATTCTTCTTATGTAAAAGTTCGGGGCCGTCCTCTGAGACAAACACTACTCAAAGTCTGTCATCTGGCTGATTCTCAGAATTATTTGGAGAAACTAAAAAGTACAGGGCTCCAGGCTTGGTCTCAGCTCTGCTAATTCAGTAGGACTGGCCCAGGAATCAATGTTGCAGCATAAACATACCTGAAAGCAGTAATTTAAGCCTACCCTTAGAATGACCCTATATGGCAGATGCACCTGAATGTGTGTACTGAGCTAGGAATCCAGGATTCATTCCTGGTCTGTGAGGGACATCTGAGCCCCAGGCCCATCCCATGAAGCATGAGCTGTGCATGGGATTGAGAGCTTTTGTTTTGGGTTAAATGAAGGTTGCCAGGTGGAGGTGGAGGTTGTTGGGGGAAGGGTGCTAAGTGCAAATGCTGTGTAAACTGCATGCTGTTTGCAAGCAGTCGTGGGTTTCCTGCCCAGCCCACTGCCACTAGGCCTTGCAGTTATCTTGCCCAGCCCCTTCCACTGGACTGTCCTCCTGTGCAGCCCGCCGCCACTGGACTCTCTCCTGTCTTTAAGCCCCCAATAAAACCTCATGCCTCATTTGCTACCTCCAGATCTCTTCTTGCCACTTCTGCTGAGGTTAATAGGGGCTCAGCACAATACATATTTAAAAGTACTTTGGGTTTCTCAAACTGTGTACTCAGAAACCCTTAGGATTCCACCAAAGTGTATTGGAGGCCACTAAGGGGGAGAGATAAGAGGAGAACCAAGGTTATTGATGGGAGTGGGGCTCAAACACTCACCCCAGCTTCATCTGCTTCAGATATTAAGCTTCTGCGTAAAATTGCATTTGAAAAGAGGATTTTTTTTTCCAAATTTTGAAAACAAGTCATAGCTGATCATTGGTACAGGGCCTCTTTAAAGTTGGCAGTGTTCTCCTTTTGAGCTATAGTTCAGGACAGCGTCTCACCCTTGTGACCACCCATCTATCCTTCCTGATACACTGACCTTTAGTCCCTGAGCTTCCTCCTGCCTGGCTTATTATGCTGACCATCCACCATGACCCCAACTCCATTCACATTACAGGATTGCCTGACTCTGACTCCATTCACATTATAGGATTGCCTGACCCTGACTCCATTCACATTACAGGATTGCCTGACTCTGCCTTTTGCCCCAAGTACTAAATTCCTTTACCACTGAAAGAATGCTGGTCACCTCAGAAATGTGCTTTGCACAAAGCACAGTGCCTCAAGACAGTGAGTCTCAAATATGACTGTGGCTTTCAAATATTTTCCTGTACCAGAATCATCTGGAGAGCTTGTTAAAGCACAGATTGCTCAGCCCCAACCCCAGAGTTTCTGATTCGCGTGGGTCTGAGGTAGGACGTGAGAACTTGCATGTCCACACCTAGAACAACTGCCTTGAGATTAAATAATGGTGGATACAGCTTGGGTCCAATTATCCTGTTAGATGTTTTCTCACTGGGTAGTCCTTCCTTTGGCATTAAAATATATGAGGAGAGGAAGTGGCTTTCTCGAAGAGTCAACAGTAACCGGAATGAAGAAATCAGTGTAAACTAGGATTATGGCTCAGTCCTGCTCTGCAGTTATTAGGTTTTGCTGCTCTCATCTGCCCAGCTAACAGCCATTTATAACATTGTTTCTGCAGGACAGTGCATTGCACACAGTACGATCTCCATGGTGCCCATCACATAGTCCCTTCCAGCATGGGGAGGGGTGACAAGGATCTGACAGTAGCTTCTTATTGCCAGGGCTTGATCAGAATGTGACAAATCATTGCTCAACATTGGTTATCATAAAGGCAAATCTTTTGTCTTCCCTGAAACAAATAGTAAGAGGAGAAAGTATTGTCTTGTAGAGACTCCCATCTTTGTAGAGACTCTCATCCTTTCAGTCCCATGCAGAAAGTCCCTTACAGAAAGCTGGCATGCTGGCAAGGCAGAGAGATGTCCTGTCAGTGGTCAAGCAAACAGCAAACACAGGCTCGTGGTCACCGCTGTCTGGGTTGGAGGCCTTCAAAGCTTTGATCAGATACACCGCCAGTCACTGCTGGGAAGTCCTCCTGGATGCATCCCCTGAGTTGTTGAATGTTTTGACCAGGCAAATGACTGTACTTATTGTTACATTTAAAAAAATAACCTCTGTAATGGTTCAGCTCCATGGTGGAAAATATTTAACTTCAGTTTTCAACAGTACACCTGAGCGACTTTACCAATTACCCTTGAACTGCAAGGGGCGAGTTAATAAGGTGATTACATTTGTGCAGGTGATGGGCTGGGCATCTGTGAGATGGTGGAAAGAAAATGTGTGTGTTATGTTGGGTGAGTAAGGACAGGTAAAACCACCTTCTCTTTTTCTGTGTATGAGACTGTCTGCTTTAGGGTAAATACTTCCAGCTGAGTGTGAGCACAGATGCTGCAAGGCGCTGTCTGGGAGTACCCTGTAAGGTCAGGCCCAGCATCTCCTCCATGGTGCTCTTGTGGGTGGATTTTTCAGCTCTCTTTATTTTGCCTGCTGAAGGAAATAGCAGATAATCAAGAACATAAAAAGAGGTCCTGGGCATGATGTCCTGAAAAAACATTCCTAGCACTAGGCTGACTACTTTTTTTTCCATCCTTTTTTTTCTTTTCCTTTTCCCTACCTCCCTCCCTCCCTCCCTCCCATCCTCCCATCCATCCATCCTCCCATCCATCCGTCCATCCTCTTTCTTCCTTTCTTTCTCTCTCTCTTTTTTTTAAAATACATTGCACTTTAGGTTCTGGGGTACATGTGCAGAACATGCAGGATTGTTGCATAGGTACATACATGGCAATGCGGTTTGCTGCCTCTATCCCCCTGTCATCTATATCTGGCATTTCTCCCCATGTTATCCCTCCCCAACCTCCCTACCCCCCACTGTCCCTCCCCTAGTCCCCCCTCTACAGACATCAGTGTGTGATGCTCCCCTCCCTGTGTCCATGTGTTCTCATTGTTGAACACCCGCCTATGAGTGAGAACATGTGGTGGTTGATTTTCTGTTCTTGTGTTAGATTGCTGAGAATGATGGTTTCCAGATTCATCCATGTCCCTACAGAGGACACAAACTCATAATTTTTTATGACTGCATAGTATTCCATGGTGTATATGTGCCACATTTTCCCTGTCCAGTCTATCATTGATGGGTATTTGGGTTGGTTCCAGGTCTTTGCTCTTGTAAACAGTGCCTCAGTGAACATATGTGTGCATGTGTCTTTGTAATAGAATGATTTATAATCCTTTGGATATATACCCAGTAATGGGATTGCTGGGTCAAATGGAATTTTTATTTCTAGGTCCTTGAGGAAGTGCCATACTGTCTTCCACAATGGTTGAACTAATTTATACTCCCATCAACAGTGTAAAAGTGTTCCTATTTCTCCAATTCCTCTCCAGCATCTGTTGTCTCCAGATTTTTTAATGATCGCCATTCTAACTGGTGTGAGATGGTATCTCAATGTGGTTTTGATTTGCATTTCTCTAATGATCAGTGATGATGAGCATTTTTTCATATGTTTGTTGGCCTCATATAGTCTTCTTTTGAAAAGTGTCTGTTCATGTCCTTTGTCCGCTTTTGAATGGGCTTGTTTGTTTTTTTCTTCTAAATCTGTTTTAGTTCTTTGTAGATTCTGGATATTAGCCCTTGGTCAGTGGGTAGATTGCAAAATTTTTTTCCCATTCTGTTGGTTGCCGAGTCACTCTAATGATTGTTTCTTTTGCTGTACAGGAGCTCTGGAGTTTAATTAGGTCCCATTTGTCTATTTTGGCTTTTGTTGCCATTGCTTTTGGTGTTTTAGTCATGAAGTCCTTGCCTATGCCTGTGTCCTGAATGGTTTTGCATAGGCTTTCTTCTAGGGTTTTTATGGTGTTAGGTCTTAGGTTTGTCTTTAATCCATCTGGAGTTAATTTTAGTGTAAGGTGTCAGGAAGGGTCCAGTTTCTGCTTTCTGCATATGGCTAGCCAGTTTTCCCAGCACCATTTATTAAACAGGGAATCCTTCCCCATTGCTTGTTTTTGTCAGGTTTGGCAAAGATCAGAGGGTTGTAGATGTGTGGCGTTGCCTCTGAGGCCTCTATTCTGTTCCACTGGTCTACATCTCTGTTT
This sequence comes from Cacajao melanocephalus, assembly GCA_963573385.1. Taxonomy (NCBI): domain Eukaryota; kingdom Metazoa; phylum Chordata; class Mammalia; order Primates; family Pitheciidae; genus Cacajao; species Cacajao melanocephalus. The sequence goes on along the minus strand of CAUYLG010063958.1, from coordinate 5,519 downwards.
TTGGTACCAGTACCATGCTGTTTTGATTACTGTAGCGTTGTAGTATAGTTTGAAGTCAGGAAGCATGATGCCTCCAGCTTTGTTCTTTTTGCTTAAAATTGTCTTGGCTATGTGGACTCTCTTTTGGTTCCATATGAAGTTTAAGGTGGTTTTTTCCAGTTTTGTGAAGAGAGTCATAGGTAGCTTGATGGGGATAGTGTTGAATCTATAAATTACTTTGGGCCGTATGGCCATTTTCACAATATTGATTCTCCCTAACCATGAGCATGGAATGTTTTCCCATCTGCTTGTGTCCTCTCTTATTTCCTTGAGCAGTGGTTTGTAGTTCTCCTTGAAGAGGCCCTTTACATCCTTTGTTAGTTGTATTCCTCGGTATTTTATACTGTTTGTAGCAATTATGAATGGCAGTTCATTCTTGTTTTGGCTGTCTTTAAGTCTGCTATTGGTGTATAGAATTGCTTGTGATTTCTGCACATTGATTTTGTATCCTGAGACTTTGCTTAAGTTACTTATCAGTTTAAGGGGATTTTGGGTTGAGACAACGGGGTCTTCTAAATATGCAATCATGTCATCTGCAGATAGAGACAATTTGACTTCCTCCTTTCCTAATTGAATACCCTTTATTTCTATTTCTTGCCTGATTGCTCTGGCTAGAACTTCCAATACTATGTTGAATAGGATTGTTAGCTCTTCTTGTTGCGTTGATCCTTTTACCATTATGTAATGCTCCTCTTTGTCTCTTTTGATCTTTGTTGGTTTAAAGTCTATTTTATCAGAGACTAGGATTGTAATTCCATCTTTTTTTTTTCCTTTTCATTTGCTTGGTAAATCTTCCTCCATCCCTTTATTTTGAGCTTATGTGTGTCCTTGCATGTGACATGGGTTTCCTGGATACAGCACACTGATGGGTTTTGACTTTTTATCCAATTTGCCAGTCTGTATCTTTTGATTGGAGCATTTAGCCCATTTACATTTAAGGTTAATATTGTTATGTGTGAATTTGATTCTGCCATTTTGATGCTAGCTGGTTGTTTTGCCCATTAGTGATGCAGTTTCTTCATTGTGTTGATGCTTTTTACCATTTGGTATATTTTTGGAGTGCCTGGCAGTGGTTGTTACTTTCTATGTTTAGTGCTTCTTTCAGGAGCTCTTGTAAGCCAGGCCTGGTGGTGACGAAATCTCTGAGCAATTGTTTTTTCATAAAAGATTTTATTTCTCCTTTGTTTATGAAGCTTAGTTTGGCTGGCTATGAAATTCTAGACTGAAAGTTCTTTTCTTTAAGGATGTTGAATATTGGCCCTCACTCTCTTCGGGCTTGTAGGGTTTCTGCCGAGAGATCCACTGTGAGTCTGATGGACTTTCCTTTGTGGGTAACCCGGCCTTTCTCTCTGGCTGCCCTTAGCATTTTTTCCTTCATTTCAACCCTGGTGAATCTGACGATTATGTGCCTTGGGGGTGCTCTTCTTGAGGAATATCTTTGTGGTGTTCTCTGTATTTCCTGGACTTGAATATTGGCCTGCCTTGCTAGGTTGGGGAAGTTCTCCTGCATACTATTCTGAAGAGTGTTTTCCAGTTTGGATTCATTCTCTCTGTCACATTCAGGTACACCAGTCAAACGTAGATTAGGTCTTTTCACATAATCCCATATTTCTTGGAGGCTTTGTTCATTTCTTTTCACTCTTTTTTCTCTAATCTTGCCTTTTTGTTTTATTTCATTGAGTTGATCTTCAATCTCTGATATCCTTTCTTCTGCTTGGTCAATTCAGCTATTGAAACTTGTGTATGCTTCACCAAGTTCTCGTGTTGTGTTTTTCAGCTCCATCAATTCATTTATATTCTCTAAGCTATTTATTCTTGTTAGCATTTCATCAAACCTTTTTTCAGGCTTCTTAGTTTCTTGGCATTGGGTTAGAACATGTTCTTTTAGCTCAGAGAATTTTGTTATTACCTACCTTCTGAAGCCTGTTTCTGTCAGTTCATCAGACTCATTCTCCATCCAGCTTTGTTCCCTTGCTTGTGAGAAGTTGTGAGAAGTTGTGATCCCTTGGAGGAGCAGACGTGATCTGGTTTTGGGTGTTTTCATCCTTTTTGCGCTGGTTTCTTCCCATCTTTGTGGATTTATCTACCTGTGGTCTTTGTAGTTGGTGACTTTTGGATGGGGTCTCTCAGTGGATGTCCTTTTTGTTGATGTTGAAGCTATTTCTTTCTGCTTCTTAGTTTTCCTTCTAACAGTCAGGCCCTCTTGCTACAGCACTGCTGGAGGTCCACTCCAGACCCCGCTTGCCTAGGGATTGCCCGAAGGGACTGCAGAACAGCAAGGGTTGCCGCCAGTTTCTTCCTCTACTATCCTCGTCCCAGAAGGATACCTGCCAGATGTTGGCCTGCGCTCTCCTTTATGAGGTGTCTCTTTGTGTATACGGGGGTCAGGGGGTTGCTTGAGGAGACAGTCTGTCCCTTATAGGAGCTCAAGTTCTGTGCTGGGAGCTCCATTGTTCCGTGCAGAGCTGCTGGGCAGGTACGTTTAAGTCTGCTGCAACGGAACTCATAACTGTGTTTTTTCCCAGGTGCTCTGTCCTGGGAAGGTGGAGCTTTGTTTATAAGTTCCTGATGTGCTGCTGCCTTTTTTCAGAGATGCCCTGCCGAGCAAGGAGGTCGCCTAGTCACAGTCTGCCAGTAGAGGCATTGCTCAGCTGCTGTGGGCTCTGCCCAGCTGCTGTGTGAACTTCCATGCAGTTTTGTTAATAGAGGTATAGTTAGAACTGCCTCGGTAATGGCAGCCTGCCTCTGTAATTGCGGACTGCCTCGGTAATGGCAGACTACCTTGGTAATGGGACTGCCTCGGTAGTGGCGGACTGCCTTGGTAATGGTGGATGCCCTGCCCCCTACAGAGCTGGACTGTCCCGGGTCCAGCTGCACTTGTTGTGAAACTCTCAATCCAGATCATTTCAGATTGCTGGTCTTTGTTGGAGTGGGACCCGCCGAGTCAGATGACTCAACTTCCTGTTTCAGTCCCTCTTTTTTCAGTTGAATGGGCAGCTCTGTCTCCCAGGTGTTCCAGGTGCTAGTTGAAATGCTACCCAAATTTGTGTGAGTTTTTTTGTGGAGACCTGCTGCACCAGCTGAAACAGTTGTGCTGGAAATTCTTGGCTCTTTTCAGCCTGGGACTCTCCTGGTCTGTTGGCAGTAAAAACTCGATTGGAAATGTGGTGATCACTCACCCTCTGTGTTGTTCTCGCTGGGAACTGCACTCCAGAGCTGTTCCTATTCAGCCATTTTGGATCCACCTCCTCTCCTTCTTTTTGACAGAGTCTCTCTCTGTTGCCCAGGCTGGAGTGCAGTGATGTGATCTTGGCTCACTGCAACCTCCACCTCCCTGGTTCAAATGATTCTCCTGCCTCAGCCTCCCAAGTAGCTGGGACTACAGATGCATGCCACCATGCTGGGCTAATTTTTATATTTTTAGGACTGATGGGGTTTCATTATGTTCGCCAGGCTGGTTTTGAATTCCTGACCTCAGGTTATCTGCCTGCCTCATTCTCCAAAAATGCTGAGATTACAGGTGTAAGCCACCATGCCCAGCCGGAGTTGACTACTTTGGAAACGCCACGTTTGATTTTGTCCTTCCCTTATAATAGGTAGAATAATAAAAGCTAGCGATGTTGGCAGGCTTCCTGAGTTCCAGACTTTGTGCTAGTTGCCTGACATTGAGATGTGTGCTGTTCAGATGGGGTTGTATCATAGAGGCATTGAATGTGCGTGAATGATGACACATGCTTGGCAGAGGCAAAGAGATTGTGTTTAAACAAAACCACCTGCTCAAATGTAGAAGGACATTTTGAGAGCCAGTATGTTGGTCCCACTGAGTAGATTTGCAAGAGTAATTTTGACTGTAAGTGATTTTCATCTTAGGAACTAACTTCACTCTCTGCGTTGCTCCCCCTCTAAATGAGGCTTCTTTCAACCACCCCCGGTTTATAGATGTTGCAATTGAGGCTTAAGAGGGTTAAATAACTTGCTAAAGGTCACGCAGCCGGTTAGTGATGGAAGTCAGATTTAAATCTATAAACCTGCACATTCCAACTCCAAAGCTTGTGCTTGTCCCAGTGCTGGGGCATGTTCTAGCGTACTCAGAGCTGCACAACCAGGTGATGGCAGAACTTGAAACACTGTTCACATGAGAAGTAGCTGTAGGAATGGGTGTATTGAGTCAGAAGAAAAGAAGTCACAGGCAGGGTGGTAGAACTTCCATTGTGGAATGGGGAGGCACTGAATGTCAGCTCTGGGCATCCGTTTTAACGTGGTAAAAGGCATGAAAGTTGTCAGAATCAGAATGTCACTTGTGTCCAAACCGTGACAAATAGAGCTGGGAGAGGCCGTTAGAAGAGGATTCTCTCACACATATGCCTGATAATAAGAACTGTCACCACAACCTTGCACAAAGGCCGCAGCAGTCTTACACAAACATTTCTGCAAGGACATCTGCCCAGCAGCTGTCTGTCCAGCCTTGGGTGGATGCCACCCTTGTTACTGATCCTTGTAGCCAAGGTAATTGTCTCAAAACAACTTGTATAGCCATCCTTATTTTTCTTTGAGAAGCTCTTGTTTTCCTTTATCTCCCTGAATATGTGCACGTGGATTCCTACTGCAATGCCCATTCCTTAACAAATACCTTTTTTTTTTTTTTTTAAAGAGAGTCTGCCTCTCTGGTTGTTACTTAGGTTTGACAAAGGTAAAGTCTTTTAAAGATGGAGCTATTCCAACTTGACTGGGCTGTTTGATCCTTATTGGATCAAGAGATCCTTATTGGAGGTACTTGATTTGTGCAGAGAGATCGTAGGTGAGTTTTAATCCTAGGGTGAGGTCCTGCCCATCCTGACAGTCTGTGACTTAAGCTTTGGCTACACTTTGGCCAGTTTGTTTGTATTTGCCTTCATAGACTTCTGTGGACTTTGTGATAAGCTGTTTGATAGAATCCCCTTATATGGGCATGGTGATTTTTAAAAAAATATAACAGCTTTATTGAGATATAATCCACATATACAATTCTCTTAATGTATATAACTCAATTTTTTGTATATTACTTTAAAAATTGTGGTACAGTTGGCCGGATGCGGAAGCCATGCCTGTAATCTCAGCACTTTGGGAGGCTGAGGTGGGCACATCTCTTGAAGTCAGGAGATGGTGAAATCCCATCTCTTCTAAAAATATAAAAAAATTAGACAGGCGTTATGATGCGTGACTGTAATCCCAGCTACTTGGGAGGCTGAGGCAGGAGAATCACTTGAACCTGGGAGGTGGAGGTTGCAGTGAGCCAAAATTGTGCCACTGCACTTCATCCTGGGTAACAGAGCAAGACTTGGTCTCTCTCTCTCTCTCTATATATATATATAAAATAAAATTTGTAAAATAGTATTTATTGTGGCTAGTATTGTCAAAGATGAGTATTTTTCTGTCTCTGGTAACTTGGCCAGGAATTCGTTGGAAAGCTGGCTTTACATTTGATTGTATTTAGTGCTTGA
>CAUYLG010063957.1:0-33249 GCA_963573385.1 Cacajao melanocephalus | reverse complement strand
AATTATTGGCATAAAAGAGGTTAATACCCATTTTTAGACTGCATTCTAGCCTGGGCAATAGAACAAGAATCTCATTCTCTCTCCCTCTTTCTCTTCCTCTTTCTTTCTCTCTTACATTCTTTTTTTTCTTTCTTTCACTCTCACTTTCTTTCCTTTTTCTGGAAAAAAAAAAAAGCATAGAAGAATAGAAGCTGACTGAGGGTGTTAAAAACTTTATAGAGGAGGTTGGAATTCAGTAAGGAGAGAAAATGTGTGAATTTTGAGATTCGTTTGAGGCCCAGTATGTATGGTGGTTAAGAGCCCAGGCTCTGGAGTTAGAAACTCTTGGGTCAGAATTCTGGTTTTATGATTACTGTGTAACTTCAGTAAAGTTCCTGTCAACACTCCAGAGCAGATTTCTCATCTATCAAATGGGAATAAATAGGACGTACTTGAAAGGGTTATTGTGAAGGTGAGTGAGTGTACCCTATATGCTTAATACAGTGCCTGGCACATGGCTGTTCTGTTTTGGGAATAATACAAGTTGTTCAGTAATATTTGATCATTAAGTGTGAAGAGGCAAGTGCTAGGAGATAAAGCCTAGATAAGTGGAGAGAGGCCAGGCCATCAAAGACATTAAATCCTAGCACAAGGTTTTCGGTTTTATCATATGATCATGGAGATCTGTGAATAATTTGGAGGAAGGAAATGAAATGTTCTGAATTACAAAACCTTTAAAAACAGAGTAGATAATGAATTGGAGGAGGCACAAAGGATACTGGATAGCAGGAATATAATGGTGCAGACCATGTCAAAGATGAACATCTGCATGTAGGTAGGGCAGTGATGAGGGCAGGGAGGGGAGTTGTTTCTTGTAAAACGCACTGGTCTTGATGATGATTGGAATATAGGGGATGACTCCTGAGTTTCTGGCTGGGGGAATGCAGTAGGAATTGGTGCCATTCATTTAGATAACACTTAGGATGATAGCACTTAGAAGATCGCAGTTAGCGTGGGGGAATAGGTTGGAGGAGAGAAAGTAGTTTTAGATTGTGAATATTTGTATATGAGTTGCCTTTGGGACATTTCAGGTAAAGTCTAGAAAAAAACTATATGCTGATGTTGCTCGGGAGCACTGTCTAGGCTCAAGATAGACTTGAGTCATCAGCCTGCATCAACACGTATGTGAAGCCCCCAATAGTTAAGGAATCAAAGGATTTTTCTAGAGGAGAAGTCTTAAGTACTGAACCCAAGGAAAACATTAGTTTTTAAGAGGCAACAGACTGGTAAGCTGAAAGGCCTTATTATTATTGTCAAGGGCTACAGAGAGATCAAGTCAGATAGGAATCAATTGGATTTGATAAGGGGTTATTAGTGACTTTGAGAAGATTGACTATAGAGAGGCAAATACTTTCATATTCTGTGGCAAAGGAGATGAGGTCAAAGTAGAGACTGGGGAAAAGGCTGAAAAAAGTCTTCAAGGAGAGAAAGCAATACGTTTCATTAAGTGCTTTCTGAATGCCAGGTACAGATCTAGGCAAGCCCAAAACCCTGAAGTCATCTTCAATTTCTCTTATCCCACATGTTCACCCATTAGCAAGTCTTGCTGGTTCTAGTATATTCCAACTCATTGTATTTCTCTTCATCACCTCTGTGGCTAACATCCTTTTCTAGCCTAGACTTAATGTAGTAGTTTCCTAAGAAGTCTCCATTTCCAGTCCTGATTTGATCATGTATTCACTGTACTGTAGCCAGAATGACATTTAAAAAAAAGTAAATAGGACCGTCTCTTTCTCTTACTAACGGTGAACTTTCCATGCCCTTCCATCTCTCCTAAGGTCCAAATTCTTTGTAATAGCCTGCAAGGTACACAGTGAGGCCCTTGAAGTAGCATCTTAAAGCTTCTTTGCTCTCTTGGTTTGAGCCACACTTTCTGTTGATTGACTGTAACCCCATGAGAGTTGAGGAGCATCTGTATATGTTACTTTGTGAGAGTCACACTACTAGGTTAAAGCAAAGTCAATGACATGGCAATTGAAATAATTTTACCATTTAAGAGACTACCACATCCCTAGAGTTTGTAGGCAGTTGGCAGAAAATAAAAGTGTACTTGTGTTCCTGCAGTTGTCTTTGATCTCCCTAATTGTGTAATCTTTTGCATCATGATTTTTCCAGCTACCACACCTATATGTTGTGACTGCACAGGTTGAAAAACTTTCAATGTCTCTAATATTAACTCGTGATAGTTGGCATAGCCATCTATTAGATTGTAGGATTTGAACAGAATGTTTAGTTGGGTTTTATTAAGAGTTGTGTGCTATTGATAAAGGATAGGAGAGGGCCAGGTAAACTTGATTCTGTATGTATTGATTGTCTTAACCTCCCTCAGTGCTAGATTTAACTTCTAGTCTTTTTTTTTATTGGACAGCTTCACGTTTTCTGGGAATCTCAAATTCTATATGGTGTTTGAATCCTCTCCCAACTGGAGAAAATCTGTAATGGCCAATGTATATAACAAACTCTTCAGAATATATGGGGTGATAATAATTACCATTTACTGAGTTCTACATGCCAGGAACTAAATGCTTTATGGTACAGAGATGCTACATTAGATTGTCTACTTTTGGGAGGAGGGCAGGAGAAGTGGGAGAGATACTGATTCTTTTATAAGGAAAAACTCCAAGGTTATATCCCTATTATCTTTCCTCCAAATAGCTTCTGACAGTAAGTTATTTGATTAAAAATTATGTTTTAATTAGAATTTGATGGCTTTTTGAAAACTATTACTGACACTCAACATGTTTGTTTTTGTAGGAGCTGACTAAGGCTTTGGAACAGAAACCAGATGATGCACAATATTATTGTCAAAGAGCTTATTGCCACATTCTTCTTGGGAATTACTGTGGTAACTTTTCTTACAAAGTATATTGCCTACTTTTAATAAGTTACTTATGCGTTTTACCTACAACAAATTAATCAAATAAAGGTTGTCTTTGAGAATTTTTTAATTGGTCTTTTATACAAGGTAAAGAAGGTCAAATGTGACACATGTTGAGCAACACCCATTTAAATTTTATGGGTGTCTCTTTTCCTTCGTTGGGTGGAGAATGTATACAGATTTAATTTGTAGTTAATGGGAATGCTGTTAAAAAAAATAGCGTCACATTTTCTGTTTGACAGTATTAAAATGACATGCTTATTTGTATTTTTTTTTTATATAAAAAAGAATGTGGCCAGGCATGGTGGCTCATTCCTGTAATCCCAGCACTTTGGGAGGCCAAAGCAGGAGGATCATTTGAACCCAGGAGTTCAAGACCAGCCTAGGCAAAGTAACAAGACCACCTATATTTAAAGAGTAATGTATTTCTGTATTTTGTAACTTTAAAAAATTATTCTGATCAAGAATCTGAAGAGGGAAAAACTGAATACTTTGAGTCAAATTACGTAAATGATGTTAATGAGACAAAGAGATGAATTTTGTGACACAGCTGTATTCATTGACTGAAGAGCTTTAGGAAAGAAGCTAAATGTTAAGCCAAAAGGAAGGTACAAAAGTAATATTTATTTGAATTCTATCTTGTATTAGCTTTCCTAATTTAAAACCATTTGGTGTTTCTAGCAACTTGAAAACTTAGAAATCTAAAACTGATTCATATGTTGTGTGTATTTGCTAGGATCTGTAAATAATTGACTAAAAACCCATGTTTTTCTACATAGTTGCCGTTGCTGATGCAAAGAAGTCTCTCGAACTCAATCCAAATAATTCCACTGCTATGTTGAGAAAAGGGTATGCAGTAGCTACTCTAATTATTGAGCTTGGTATAGATAGTAGGTGTTTAGTTTGTTGAATGAGTTCATTGCAAGCTTTATATAAGTAGTAAAATTCTGTATTTATATATTGTATAGCAGAGATATGATTCAGTTTTAAACACAACTTAGGGTTTTATTTTGTTAGTCATAGTATGTGATAGGAGATCTATACTTAGTAAATTTTAAAATACTGATGATTGAAGTAATTGCAAGGCATAGATGAAACTGATAGATTTCACATACCTTTTTGGTTTATCATTTGGAATTTACTATATTTGATTGACTGGAGAACATCCTATTCAGCCAAACTGAATAGACTACATTTAATGCTATGAAAGCTCTATATCTATGTAATTTATATCTCATCTTGTTTCTGTTGATAAGTATAGCTGTTCTTTAAGTAAGAAACTTCTTTTAATCCTTTGTATAATTATATTTTGGAATGAGCAAGTGTTTACAATTAAAGACAGATTTCTTCTGAACTGAGTTCTAAAATTGAATTTTACTAGGAATTGTACTAGATGTTAACATTATATTAGTCTGTTGGTTTATTAGCATATACTTAAATTTTTTCTTTCAACAGTAGAAAATACTAAGTTTTTTTATTTAGAAAGAAAGCTATTTTCCAACTCTTTTGTGTGTGTCCTAATTTGTTTTAAATATATTCATGCAGAATATGTGAATACCATGTAAAAAACTATGCTGCTGCTCTAGAAACTTTTATAGAAGGACAAAAATTAGATAGTAAGTATTGAAATTATGCTCTAATAAACTTACCTGTTTCTGTCTTAAATACTAAAGCTGAATTTTGTTAATGTTAATTTCAAGTTAATTGTAGAAGCCCAATACCTATTTTTCTCATCTTAATTACATTTCATATGGATTGCAGATATGAAATCACTTACAATTGATTAAATTAGCCTTTTGGCATTTAAATTACGATAAACTTTACATTAGAAGTAAGAAACTGCATATAAACACTTAACATGCTCTCTACTTAGTCTGGCTTTTTTTCTAATGGAGAAGTGAAAGTTTAATTTGCTTTCATGGTCAGAAGTCTATTTTAAGTTATTCGGATTGCTGAGATGTGAAATTTTAACATTAAAGGTTTTTATGGAGAAGTAAAGTGTATGTTTGGGTAAATTATGAGAGAGTACAGAAGAAACACGATTTTGAGAGTATTGTGACTTTTAATGTTATATTTTTGAGGGGAATATATGAAAAGTATCACAGTGGTGTAGATGTCTAGACATATATAGACATTGTAAGAGCCAAGAATTTTTAAATCTGAAAAATACTAAGAGATTATGAGTAATCTCAGAAAATTGGAGACTACATAATCCTTCTTGTACTACCATTTTATCTTTATGTTATCGTAGAGCTTTATCACAATTCTCTAAAGAAGTAGTTCTTAACTGGAAACAATTTGTTTCCCAGGAAACTTTAGGCAGTGTCTAAAGAGAATGGTCATGAATGGTGGGTGGGGGGTGTGCTACTGACATGTAATGAGTATAAACCAGAGGTGCTACTAAATATCCTGTAATGCCCAGGACAGTCCCGCCTGACAAAGAAGTATCTGGTTCAAAATGTCAGTAGTACTGGAGTTAAGAAACTCCACTCTTAGTATTGCATGTTACATTCTTAATCTGCACTGCTTTGAATGTTTGCTTTTCTGCTGTGTACCTATTCAGAAAAAAGGATTTTAGGACTGATTATGCAAATGGAAGCTACAAATTACAAAAGGAGTGGTCTGGGTGATAGGGCCTATTCTCAGACTTGCTCATTCCAGTTTTAGTACGTGAATAGTAAGGCTATTTAGTCAGCAAACAGCATATTTGCACTCTTAGCAAATTCTAGAGCCAAGTTACCTAGTGCCTTGGTATGTATTTGAAAACCCTGAAGAAACATGAGTCTTAGCATTCTTTACATTTTCTCTCTCTTTTTTTTTTTTTGAGACAGAGTCTCGCTCTGTTGTTGAGGCCTCCCAATGTGTTGGGGTTACAGGCGTGAACCACTGTGCCCAGTCTCATTCTCTACATTTCTAAGCCCTATTCCTTTTAAGAGCAATAGAAATGTTTGCTGCCTAAAATTGCTTTTTTTTTTGGTCGGGGAGTTGGGGCACAGTCTTGATCTGTCACCCAGTCTTGAGTGCAGTGGCACCATTGTACCTTACTGCAGCCTTGAATTTCAGGGCTCAAGCAGTCCTCCTGCCTCTGCCTACTGAGTAGCTGGGACTGGAAGTATGTGCCACCACACTGAACTAATTTCTTAAACATTTTTTTGTAGGAATAAGGTCTTGCTACATTGCCCAGACTTGTCTCTGAACTCCTGGCCTCAAGTAATCCTACTGCGTTGGCCTCCCAAAGTTCTGGGATTACAGACATGAACCACTGCATCTGGCCCCTAAAGTCTTTTCTTGAGTAATATCTTAATATCATGCCATTGACATTTATTCTATAATTATTTCAGAGGTGGCCTTTAGAAAAAGCCCTCTTTGATAAAATTGCTATGAGGATATTTCACTTAGAAATTTCCTTAGAAAGGAAACTTTGGTGGTTGTTTTTTGTTGTTGTTGTTTTGTTTTTTTTTAAGACGAAGTCTTAGACTCTTGTCGTCCAGGTCATAGTGCAGTGGCATGATCTTGGCTCACTGCAGCCTCTGCCTCCTGAGTTCAAGTGGGAATTCTCCTACCTCAGCCTTCTGAGTAGGTGGGACTACAGGCATGTGCTACCACACCTGGCTAATTTTTGTATTTCTAGTAGAAACAGAGTTTCATCATGTTGGCCAGGCTGGTCTCAACCTCCTGACCTCAAGTAACCCACCCGTCTTGGCCTCACAAAGTGCTGGGATTATAGGCGTGAGCCACCATGTCCAGCCAAAATCTGAGAAAAAATTTAAGTTAAACTTTCAGGCTTCTATTTTTATGAGACAGGGTAAATAATTTTTACATTTGCCACTGTTTATGTCATAGATTGCTTGGTTTTATTTACTGATTATTTAAAATAATAGGTTACTCAAATCTAGGATTTTGATACAATAGTTCTTCTCTAGAATACAGTATGTGTGTGAGAGTTTATTTAAAATTTTATTAAACCTGTATAGTTGGATGATTTTTTTTATAAATTAGTAAAGTATAAATTTTTAAGAAACTTTTAATTTAAAATTTTCAGATTAATCTTGCCTGCAGTTAACTTGAATTAATAAGCTTTTATTTAGAGTACTTGAAAATTTTTTTTAACATATCTCCCTGTGTACTGTGACTGTTTAAATGTAATCATTGTTCTCTGTCTCCAGAAATGAATAATTTGTTTATGCATTTACACTGTTATCTATAAATATGTAACACATCACCTGTAGCCTCTCGACTGCCATGTAATTTGAAGATATGACAAAACTTCACATAATTTAAAGATGTCTGGTGTTTGTGGGAAAGGCATGGTAACAGATAAAGCCACTGAGAGAGTAGTGGACTGAACAGGTAGCTGCATTGAAGAGCAAGCTAGGGCTTGAAAAGGCTTTTGGACCTCAATTCAGCTCCCAGATAGCAAGCCTCCTCTCCACCCTAACTGATGGCATATTGGGAGTCTAATTTACATCTGATTTTGTTGTGTGTGTGAAGAAACTTCTCTAAGAGCAGAAGGATTGGGGGAAATGTAGATTGTTTGTATCTGTGAAATTAATAAGGTTGACTGTAGTTAAAATTTTTAAAAAATCAAAATGTTTCAGGATGAACAACTAAATGTTAAACTGTTGGTATATTAATGACTAAAACAGAGTTGGTGATAAGGTCTATTAAGACAGATTTTATTCACTGCTGACTCCCCAGTGCCTAGAACAGTGCCTGAGATGTAGTAGGTATTCAGTAAGTATTTGTTGATTAATAGATTGTGCAGAGGAGTGATGTTATAGTCAGTTTTTTCTTTCTAGGTGCAGATGCTAATTTCAGTGTCTGGATTAAAAGGTGTCAAGAAGCTCAGAATGGTATGTAGGTCTCCCGTGGTATTTCAGTTTAAAAAGTAAATATCTGAAATTTTTTGGTTTAAACAGATTTGTTTTTACATTTATGATTTAGTTTAAATAGTATACATTTCCTTAGATGTGGACTTCCAAAGATATACTGGGTTTTGCATAGCTTCTTACATTGAAAGGGAGATTGGGTAGATTTGCTTGTATGATATTTCAGTAAGAAATTACTAAGGGGCCCAAAATGAATTCAGGATACAAAACGAAACCACTTTAGTTGAAAGGTATGGAGAATTTGCTTGCTTAATCAGTAAGTTTGTTCTATAGAAATCATATAAATAACTTTGCTTGGTTGGTCCGAGTGCAGTGGTGTTTATGACTAATTGATCACAACCAGTTACAGATTTCTTTGTTCCTTCTCTACTCCCACTGCTTCACTTGACGAGCCTTTAAAATAAATAAATAAATAAATAAATAACTTTGCTTATAAATTTACTGTTACCTGAAAATGCTTCCTTTTTATGTTTTAATAGGCTCAGAATCTGAGGTGGTAAGTCCAAAGATTTTTCTTCCTGTTTTTATTTACTTACATTAAATTTCAAATACTAGATATATTTGGGACAAGACTCAGAATCAGCTCTCTGCTAGTTAAATATTAAGCAATTCCATTTAAGTACTGGTTCCTCTAGGAACTGAAATAAAATCGTTTTTTGATTAATATAGAAGTTTCTAGTCATGAAAATTACTGAGCTATTTTAATGAATTTAGTGTGTGGTTTAAGTTGATTTTGTATGTTTTAGTATGGTCAAGATGATTATTTATCTTTCCCTGATTACACCTTATCACATTTCTTTAGGTTCAACAGTTTGAATCAGTTGTAGGGCTTCTTATGATAAGCTGAGACAAAAGTTAAGGAAAATTGGAAATGTTCATCTCTAACTCAGTGTAGTGTTTGTTGTTTTGGACATGAAAACTTTCAGGTCTTTTCAGTTAATAAAGATGGTGGAATTGAATAATTAAGTAACTTAAAATTTTTTTTAAAAAAAGACAGTGTATTGCTCTGTCGTGCAGCCTGGAGTGCAGTGGTGCCGTCATAGTTGACTTTAGCCTCAGACTCCTGGCTCAGTCAGTCTTCCCACCTCTGCCTCTCAAGCAGCTGGGACTCTAGGCATGTTCCATCAAGCCTGGCCAATATGCTGTTTCTTTAAAATAATTTCTAAAACAATGCTATTTCAGTTTAGGGGGTTGCTGAATCTTAGAACTGACCATTTTATATGAGCAACCTTTTCTAATCATGCCTTTAGGAGTTTTCTGTTATTTAAAGATCTGTTATTTTAGAGAAAAAATCTTTTCTGAAATTGAAACTAAGATTTTTTAAATGCTGAACATTCTAATTTTTTTTGAAGACTAGTCATATTTAACAATTACAGTCACCATACTTTGTCTTGAAGAAAGTTTTCATGTAGTTATTTCATATCAAAATAACTGCAGTATTGAGTAAATTAATATAATACATGTATTTTAATATACAGTTGCTAAACTGACTTGTAAAAATCTTTCTCTTTCAACTTGCCAAAATCAATCTGCATCCCAGTGGATTCATCAGTCAAAAATCAAGTAAGTGTTTCTTTTTCATAAAACAATGCGTGATAAATATGCCTAAAGGGGGAACAAACCCTGTAATTTAATACAAAGTAAACAAATTCTTACCATGTGATCTTTAAGTTTTTGTTTTCTAACATTGTGGCAATAGCCTTATATAAAGCTAATTTTAAGGCTGTTTAAGGATTAATAGTTATACTTACATTAAATTTAAATCATTTCTCATCTCTAAAGTTGCTTCACTTGGTTTCATATTATGTTACCTTTCCATATGTTAAGGGGAGTCTCTTCCAGTTAAGTTAATGTTACTTCATAGGTAAACAAGTTAGTAGTAGACTTAACAGAATTGTAACTTACCGTGCCTTTTATATTTGGAGCAAATTTTTCATAGGAACATTCTATATGAGTTGAAAGTTAGTATTGCTGAGGGCACCAGTTATAATACTGAATAAGCAACTAGCAAGTCTTTGACTTTTAATTATTCATTAGCCTGTGTACAGCTTCTATTCTTAGGACTGTAACAGAAAGAAACACAAGCCATTGATCTGGAGCTTTGCATCCTTACTGAATTGCAAAAGGAACTGAGACTCTTAAAGTTCGCTTCCTTAATCAAAATGATTTTGGATATCATTACCTAAAATGGCCTGGAAATGTTAAAACAATCTATTCATGCTCGTTATAGGGAGATACAGAATGAAACTCCAAGCACCTAATAGATATGGAACTTTTACTTGCCCTAGTGGCAGCAGCAGGCGTAGGGCACATAACCATGAAATAATGTGTCCAGAGAATAAAATAATCTAACATCTGACATAATATATGTGTGTACTTGATCCTAGGATTGTAACGGACAGAAACAGCCCTGCCCTCAGGGAGCTTTTAATCTAGTCTAATTTGAAAGTGAGAATTCCTACATTTCTAGAGCTTTTAGTACAAAAGGTGCACAGAATTAGAATCTAGATCCATTAGTCTTCCTGTGTATCTTGAAATTGAAGGGAAGTGTTTTATTTAATGTTGTGCCTGCCACAGTTAAACTTTATATGATTTTAATTTTAACTCATTTGCCCCATTTCCTGTGCTCAAGTCTGTCTGCTTTCAACTTCAGTTACAGGGGTTTGGAGTGTTGACTCAGGCTGACCTGGGTCCAGTGCACTACTGCTGCTGTGACTGGCTTATTGCTTCACCTTTCTGAGCTTAAGTTTTCTCCTCTGTAAAATAGGGATTTAAGGGTTTATCTTTAGTATTTGGATGAAATGAGAGTGTACAACTCTGTTGACGGCATATTAATGTTAGTTGTTTAAAATAAATGACATCTTTAATATTTATATTAGCTTAAGCACAACAGTGCTAGAGATATGAATCAGAACCCAGAAAATCATGTAAGTATTTAAGTCTACTGGAAAGGTTCGAGCCCCATCTGCCTTACTGTTTTTTTCGTTAGGACAGAGCATAAAAAACTAGTTATATAAAGTTAATTCTGTGAATCAATAGCTACTTTGCTGTTTTCTTCCTCCAGGTGGAGCTCTTGTTATTTATCAGACTAGTTTTTGTTTTGACAACAGCTTTAAGAAAATTAGAAATGTTCTTTTTCTTTTTTTTTTTTAATAGGTATGACTGGTATCAAACAGAATCTCAAGTAGTCATTACACTTATGATCAAGAATGTTCAGAAGAATGATGTAAATGTGGAATTTTCAGAAAAACAGGTCTTTAGACTTTAAATCATTTTTCAATGTTGATTACTATTGCAAATTTAGTATATTGCAGAATAATCTATAACAGTTTATCAGATAAATGCCATTTCTTCCTGAGATAATGTGGAAAATGCTGAATAAAATCTGAAGCCATTGCTTTGAGATAAGAATAAGTATGTTGTAAGTTAGTTATAGCTAGATGTGCTTTTTTTTCTTTAGGTTTGAAATTAAAAGCAGAACTAGGTTAGTAAGCTAATGTGATTTAGTTATACTTGTGTACTTCATGAAAAGGGTCTAGTTACTTTTGTGGTCATACATGTTTTAGAGTTGACTAACCATGTTAAATGAGTATGACTTTTTTCTTTTTTTTTTTTTGAGACAGAGTCTCACTCTGCTGCCCAGTCTGGAGTGCAGTGGTGCGATTTCAACTCACTGTAATTGAACTACTCCTCCTGGGTTCAAACAATTCTCCTGCCTCAGCCTCCTGAGTAGTTGGGACTATAGGCACATGCCACTGTGCGCAGCTAATTTTTGTAGAGACGGTGTTTCATCATGCTGGCCAGGCTGTTCTCGAACTCTAGACCTCACGTGATCCACCCACCTCTGCCTCCCGAAGTGCTGGGATTATAGGCATGAACCACCATTCCCAACCTCATGAGTATGACTTTTAACCACTTGATTTCTTAGCATTTAGTAAAGAACCTCATGATAGGTGATTTAAAAGAGGTAGTGGTAGAACTAGATGTTTTGCACAAGAATAGCCTTTTGTTATATATCATTTTGCTTTTGTATATTTTGTTTTCTTGAGATCTAAATGTCAAATAGGTGTGATTAAATATATGCTAAATATGAAACTTACTTGTTTCTGCTATTTAATGATGTATGTAGGAATTCGTGTCAAGGATATCAGGTGGGAAAAAAAGGTTCTTAAATCTTTGAGAACGTTTTGAGGTCTTTAATATTCCATATATAGTGTTTAAAATAATTTGTAGCATTATTGAAGTTCTGTAATGATTTTGTCTTAAGTTTTTTGCCCTACATTATATACATTTACAAAATGTGATGCTAATTTTGTGTTCAATAGTTGTCTGCTTTGGTCAAACTTCCTTCTGGAGAGGATTACAATTTGAAACTGGAACTTCTTCATCCTATAATACCAGAACAGAGCACATTTAAAGTACTTTCAACAAAGGTAAGACAATTTGAAAGGGTTGTTACTAGTAATATTTCAGAATTATAGAAGTACTGGTAAACTAATCACCCATGTATTTATAAGCTTGTAGATTCTTTCAGCCACCTATCTTTAAAAGGGACAGGAAAATAAGGTTGATAATTTTTGAGTATCAGGGTTATTTTACCTCTTAAATTCTGGTACAGTAAAGTCTAACAATCCACTTAGTTTGGCGTTTGTGCACTTATTAAGACAGATATAATGTTTTTCAGTAAGATTTTTTTAAAAAGATAGATAAAATCAGCCTGTGTTTAAGATTTGATACTGACAATGTCTCTTTTCTTGAACTTGTTGTTTTTGTCTGCTTTGATGTACAAATACTTTTCTCACACTGTCTCCCACAGTTAAAAATATAAACTAATATAAAGATGAATCTGCTTTTTTTTTTTTTTTTCTGAGACGGAGTCACGCTCGCTGTCGCCCAGGCTGCAGTGCAGTGGTGTGATGTTGGCTCACTGCAACCTCTGCCTCTTGGATTTAAGTAATTCTCCTGCCTCAGTCTCCCAAGTAGCTGGGACTACAGGCATGCACCACCACACCCGGCTAATTTTTGTATTTTTAGTAGAGACGGGGTTTCACAATGTTGGCCAGGCTGGTCTTGAACTCCTGACCTTTCTTTTTTTTTAAAAAAAAATGTGAATTTTAGATTACTTTATTATGAAGGAACAATGAATGAATTATTTAATTAAACTAAATTTTTGATTGCTTTATATTTTTAAAAAGAAGTAAAGATATATAATAGAATTTATATTCAGGGAATATTTATCACTGGAAAGATGTAGATAGTAGTGTAATTTAGTAGGAAAAGTACTGAACTGAAAATTTAAAAATCTGACTCTGGATCTTTGCTTGCCCTGTAAATTTAGTCTAGGCACAAAATGACTGTAAGACTGAACTTTCAGCACCTTTGAAAAGAGGGCTGTGGATTGGAATCCTTTCAGCTGGATAGAATTGTGTGAAGGTATATGATAAATGATGAGTTATCATGGGAATAAATGATGTAGGTAGGCTTTTTGTGTGTGTGTGTGATAAGAGTCTAGCTCTGTTGCCAGGCTGGAGTTCAGTGGCATGATCTCAGCTTACTGCAACCTCCGCCTCCTGGGTTCAAGTGATTCTCTTGCTTCAACCTCCCGAATAGCTGGGATTACAGGCATACACTGCCATGCCCAGCAAATTTTTGTATTTTTAGTAGAGATGGGGGTTTCACTATGTTGACCAGGATGGCCTCAATCTCCTAACCTTGTGATCTGCCCTCCTCGGACTCCCAGAGTGCTGGGATTACAGGCATTAGCTACTGCACCGGGCCTACTACTCCTTTGTTATACAGAAGTCCTACAGCATACTGTGTTTATATTTATTAAGTTGAAGTTCTAAGGACATGGGAAGTTTCCTATTGTGGAACAGGATCAAGGTTGGCCTGTGTCATGAACAATGAAAATTAGGCCTGCAGAAAGGAGACAGCTGCAGAAGGTTGGAGCAGGAAGTACAAAGTAAAGTAGTTTTTTGCATCTAGTTAAAAAGGCTCTGCCTATTTATTTGGAGATTGTCAAGAAAAAAGCTGCTTAATTATGAGGCAGATTTATGAAATAGCTACTTGGGACAATAGAAGGTGAGGAAAGGGATGAAATCTTACCAGGATTTTGGTCTGTCACTGGTCCTATCCACATGGTATAAAGTTTGTTTAATAAAAATTTTGAGTAATCTGACATGAAACTCTAGGTAGATTTGAGAGGGCTGTAGTTCAGAAAATTATGAATTTGACTTTTTTGGTATATGTCTATCAAGAGATTGCTAATGCAAGTGAGCTGAGATCATGCCATTGCACTCCAGCCTGGGCAACAGAGTGAGACTATTTAAAAAAAAAAAAAGAGCAATTGCTAATGCATGTGCATTTGAAGTAATTTAAATTAAGTGTGAATAAATGATAAATGACTTAAGAACTTGTGTTACTGAGCCACCTCATATGGTGGAAGAATATCACGTGTGGTAAATATACAGATGTGTGGCTAGAGTTGAGGATGTAATTAAGCACTCATCTCTAATTCTTTTTTCTCTTTTGAGTCTTGGATTTGTTAATTTTAACCATTCTTCAACTATACTGTGTTCTCAGTTTGCTTTTTCTGCCCCTTTTCTCTTTAAATACCAAGTGACTACTTTTCTTCCTTGTATAGTAGTTCGTTTATGTGTACATTTCATGTCCCTCGTTCCTATGTAAGTCTTTGAGGATAAGAAGCATGTCTTATTTGTATCTTTGTATGTGCTCCAGTTAGGGTTCCCAGATAAAGTGCTCACTTAAGTTTGTACTTCAGATAAACAATGAATAACTTTTTATTATGTAAGTATGTTTCATGCTGTATTTTTATTTACTAAACTTGGCTGCCCTCACTACATGCATTGCACTGTGAGTGCTTAGTTCAATGAATGAATTAAAATTGGGTTCTGGTTTTAGTCCCATGACATTGGCAGAGTATTTTTATTCTTAATTTTGCAGGTGGAAAAAAAATCTGAGGTTAAAGGACTTTAACTACTTCCCCCAAGTTTACCTAGTTAACTAAATTGTTCAGCCTGGCCCAGGAAACGTAGATACACTTCTGACTGCCAACCAAACTAGCACATCTTTGCTTAGGTTTTTCTAAGTTTGAGATTCTAAGGTTGTGTTCTAAAGAATTACTATGTTTCTTGTCCTGACCCTGGTATCTCCACATTTTATATGTATTTTGACACACACATAATCTTGTTCGATTACTAACTCTTAAAAACTATTTGGGAGGAAACAAATTTCTTGATTATGTCTTAAGGGAAATAAATGAAAAAGGCTTTGAATTTCCTTTTTCATACAGTAGAGGAAGACGATATTAAAATACTAAAAAAAAAAAAATCTCTGGGTTACCGAGGCTTACTTCATGGACACTAAGAGAGAACAGTACTAAAATAATTTGTTTTTCATGTATTCAGATATCTTGATCATTCACATATCTTGGACCTTTGTGAATTGAGAAAGGATGCATTTTTCAGAGGAGAATCTCCTTAATATTAGAGATCTGTAAACTTTGCAACTTAAAAGGGTGATTTCTTTGCTTTTGGGAATTCTCTTTTCTTTCCCACCTTGAAGATTAAATGAATGTTGCAGTAGCCAGTGGTTAAATGTTATTAATTTGAGTGATACATAATTTGTGATGAAAGTAGGAAGAGGAAGAGATAAAACCCTGAAATTAATCAAATAGCATTTCTTAACTGTTTTACAATGTAATATCTAATATGTTTTTCCAAGCCAGGGTTTGTATTTTTTCAGTATCTAAGATAGTTACTGCTAGCTTTTACTGAATATCAGCTTTCATGTCAGCCTGTTAATTTTTTTAGAAATTAAGAAACTTTGAAGGTCTCTTAAAAAAAAAAAAAGAAATTAAGAAACTATATTTCTTTCATTTCATCTTGTTAATTTCATGACACCATTCTCTCATCACAGTCTCAGAATTGTGACTTTAGTGGCACCCATATTGTAAAATATTCATTTTAAAAATTAATTTTTATTCCCTTTAAGATTTAGAATTCTCAAGTTGGGCATGTTGGGTCATACCTATAATCCCAGCACTTTGGTAGGCCAAGGCGGGCAGATCACTGAGGTCAGGAGTTTGAGAATAGCGTGGCCAACATGGTGAAAACTTGTCTCTACTAAAAATAGAAAAAAATTAGCTGAGTGTGGTGACAGGCACCTGTAGTCCCAGCTGCTTGGTACACTGAGGCAGGAGAATTGCTTGAACCCAGGAGTCAGAGGTTGCAGTAAGCTGAGATCGAATCACTGCACTCCAGCCTTCTGGGTGGCAGAGTGAGACTTTGTCTCCCAAAAAAAAAAAAAAAAAAAAACTCAGTCTTTTGGGTTAATTCGCCCTTGTGAAAATGTTCTGTTTTTAGTCATAGTAATTTTTCTGTATTATATATTTATAAAATATGAAGGCCTGGAATTATGAGAAATAAAAATGTATGTCTTAGAAACAAAATAGCCTCCTTTTCTCTTTACCTACTAATATTTGAGAAGTTTTAGAGTGAATCCCTTTTCTAAATGTTCATAGAAGAATGTATGTATGTTAAAGAAAAATCTTGGTGATAATGTAATGGAATGGGGTATCCGGGCAGGGTGTTCCTGCTTGTCTGATACATAGATATGAGAGTTTTAAAAATTTTGTTTTGCTTTTTTGATACAGTGGTGTTGGTAATAGTGAGGTTTGTTTGATTTTTTTTAACTGAATTCGTTTTAAAAATCACAAATTGTAGATTTTGGAATGTATTCTTTTTCTATATTTTGTAATGTATATTCGTATATTTTTAAAAGAAGAATTTTGCGCTACATAATTTTTAAACAGCTACACTTTGTCGATATTTTTATCATGCCCTTACATATTCAACAGCAAAGTATTTCAGTGTACGCATATACTGTAGCTTATTTAGCCAGTCCCATTTTATTTGACCTGTGGAGAGTTACAATAGCTGTTTTGACTGTTTTATCACATGCCAGGCACTGTACTGTGTATTATCTCATGTAATTCTGATAGTTACTGGATGGTGTAGGTATTTTTATCCCCAGTTTACAGGTAGAACTTAAAGATGTTCAATAATTTGCCCAGGTTTTTCAGCTGATTATACTGATGAGGATACTGATAATAGCATTCTGTTGTTATTTCCAGACACGGTTCTTTATTCTTTTCATACATAGTGTCCTTTAATCTTTTTGAGAACCCTAAATGAATCCGGGCCTGCTAGTCTCATTTTATAGGAGAAATGGAGGCTCGCTGAGATTAAGTTGCTCGCTATGGTCATACATCCAACGAATGGCACCTATTTGTGACTCTTCTAGTTATACAACTGATTTTTATCTTATTATTAACTCCTGCTTATTTCCTCAGAAATAAGCAAAAATTTTGGCTAAAAAAGGCACTTACAGCAAATTATTTTATATCTTGGCTACCTCATCTCTAAAATATGGATAACAATCTTTTATAGGGTGATTCTATTAAGTAAGATGATATACATGAAGCATGTAGCACACAGTTTGTGTAATAAGAGCTCAATAAATGTTTCTAGTACTATTCTTAGTGTTTTATTTTCGTTATTTAGATTTTTATTCAGGCTGTAAATGCAGTAAGTTCATGTCATAGAAAATCTGGTAAAGATAAAGGAGTTTAGGAAGTAATCACTCAGACTCGCCAGTCAGATGACATTCTAGCATGTTTCCTTTCAGATAACTTGATATTTCTCGATACATAGGTCAGTCACTACTCATGGCACATACTGGAATCTTTTTGTTTATGGGAATGTGTCTTCTGATTAATTGCTTTTAAGAACAGAGGTTGTGTCCTTATGTACCAGCTCTGTTTCTGGTTCAGAGCAGGTACTCAGCAGATATTTGAAATGAACTCTTAGAAGCCTGGGAAGACCTTTCAGTTCTTCTCCATTCATTGCCCTTTTTTTACATTTAAAAAATGATTATAGAAATAAATGTAAAAACAAGGTAGATGTGTTAGTTTGGGCTCAAAGACTGAGCAATTATCAGACAAAGGAATTTGATGCAATTAAATGTGCAAAGAGCTCAGTAAGAGTATGTTGGGAAGGCTGTATTCTGAAGATCAGGGGAACAATTATTTAATGAGTACAGTCTTGAAGTATATGGTTCTCAAAAGTTTGCCAACAAATTGCCCTAGCTCTTTAGTCTCTGGGAAACATCCCTTCCTGTCAGTCTGTAGTGGTAAGTGGGATCTTAGTACCACTTAAGATGGTGGTGTCTGGATATCATGATTTGCTTAAGAGTAATGACATCTCATTAAATCTGAAGTTTCTTTCACTGGGAATTAAACTCTCTGCTATGCAGAAGAAACTTTAGAAGTGGATGGTAATACATGATAATGTTGAGAATTAATGATCCAGCACAGTAGGGATTCTTATGGATAATCTGTGAATACTCTTTTGAGATATTAGCACCTTGAGAGCCTTCCCTGTACATATGAGAGCAACATTCAAGCAAACTACTAAAGTTTTAAATTACTTTTAAAGTATTTTTTACTTAAATGAAAATAGAATGGTTTGTTAATGGTTGCAATAAAAACCTCTGAAATTGGACTGGTGCTAATTCTGGAACTATGTGCTAGAATCATCAAGACTTAAAACTTCATTTTTAAAAGCATGTACAAACATTGAAAGTGAATTAAGTGTAAAAAGGAATTAATAGGGAATTAGTCCCTCCCTTTTGCTTTTTTTTGTGGAGGGGGAGAAAGTGTCTCACTCTTGCTCATGCTGGAGTTCAGTGGAGTGATCATGGCTCACTGGTCTCCATCTCTTGGGCTCAAGTGATCCTCCCACTTCAGCCTTCCAAAGCACCAGGATTACAGGTGTGAGCCACCACACCTGGCCCCTTTTACCTTTTTTAAAAAGCTACTTTAAGGGGTTTATTACATGCAGCTATTTTAATGAATGGATTAAGTATAATTTCAAGTTGATGTCAGCTTGTCTCAGCTGAAATAGGTTGTTACTAAGAGCTTTGCCTTTGATTTTAGAAAGTCATCTTGTTCATACTGCACGGTTACTCAGGTTATAGTACCTTTCAGTAAATGCGAATGCTACTCTGTGCTGCTCTTCAGGTAAAACAAGGAGCTTTTTATAGACAGTATATACATAGTTACAGGAACAGGAAGTGTGAATATAGGAGCCTGTGGCCAAGTTTAGTGTGGTGATGTATGTACACGGTACTTTCCAGGCCCTCATTTTTTTAGATGAGTTGAAAATTAAGCAAGATGCAATTTTAATTTTTCAGATAATATTAACAGTTTTTTTTAGTAACTGTTGATGTGTCGTTGCCTTCTATTGGATTTATGTCCCCTTTTGATAAATGCTGTAGCAGTGACAAAGTAACCAAAGTACTATCACTTAATACTGTGCATGAGAAAATGGTGGTGGTATATTACTTTATAAAAAATTAATTGTAGTTCACTTTAGGGAATTCTAGAGATTCTTATGAAATAATGTTTTTATGTGTGTAGAGTTTAAATATGTAAATTACATCAAAGATACTATACTTTTCTTTTTCTTTTTTTTTTTTTTTTTTTTGGACAGAGTCTCACTCTGTCGTCCAGCCTGGAGTGCAGCAGCACGATCTCAGTTCAGTGCACTCTGCCTCCCAGGTTCAAGCAATTCTGTCTCAGCCTCCTAAGTAGCTGGGACTACAGGCGTGTGCCACCATGCCTGTTTACTTTTTGTATTTTTAGTAGAGATGGGGTTTTCCCATGTTGGCCAGGCTGGTCTTGAACTCCTGACCTCAGATGATCTGCCTGCCTCGGCCTCCCAGAGTGCTGGGATTACCACTCTTTGCCCTTATCTCACTGACATTTGTTTCATATTTTTCTTTTATGAAAACAATTCTTTATTACATTTTTTTGCTCCTAAAGAAAATAAAAATAAACACTTGAGACCACATACCCCAGATACATATACCATCACTTCATGTCTGATTAAAAATATTGGTAGGTTTCCCTGTGTTAGCACTTTGTTAAGGTATTTTAAGGTGCTTTCTAAATGCAGATGGTATGAAGATTACTAGGAATTGCTAGTTTAAATGAGTCATCTGATAAAAAGAAGTCAAAGAACCAAAGGGTGAATAGACTTCTCTTTTTAAGTCTGCCTTTTGACTTTTCAATTCTGTTTACAAAAGTAGTGATCCTTTTCATAGGAAAAAAAATTAGAATATAAAATTCTAATTCAGTTCATTTAAACTATTTTATATAATGTTTATTACAGTGCTTACTTAATATTTGGATTTAAAATGCTGATTTTAACCAGTTAAAAACAGGTGAGAACATTATTTGAATAAAGAAAACAAAAGGTAGATAAAATGTTGCGTGACTGTGTGTGTTAGGGGTAAGGATAGATTCGGGGCTAGCCTTGATTAGAGAGTAAAAGATGCTATTAGGATACTGTTAACTTTTCATTTTAGTAAGTGAACTTAGTCTTCTCGGTAGTCCCTGATGTAGTGTCCTTTCATACCCCACTGCTTTGGTTAGGCCATTCCCTGTGCCTCTGGAGACCTACCCCTTTGCTCTTGCAAATACGTCTACCCTTCAAAGCCCTTGAAGGTCTGTAAAGTTCCTCTTCACAGTCATGTGTGGTCTCTCCTGAGCTTTTAGAACATTTACTTATTTAGAACTTTAGTAACTTTCTTAAAGTGTCTCACATACTTCCAAATGGTTGAGGGTATGTATTTAATATTTTAAAAATCCAGCTGGGCATGGTGGTCATGCCTGTAATCCTAGCACTTTGGGAGGCTGAGGTGGGAGAATGGCTTGAGGTCAGGAGTCTGAGACCAGCCTGGGCAACCTAGTAAGACTCTGTCTCTACAAATAATTAAAAAACAAAATAGCCAGGAGTGGTGGCATATGTCTGTAGTCCTCGCTACTTGGGAAGCTGAGGCTGAAGGATCACGTGAGCCCAGGAGTTCAACGTTGGAGTGAGCTGTGATCGTTCCACTACACTCCAGCCTAGAAGACAGCAAGACCCTGTCTCTAAAAATAAAATAAAAATCTCACACAGCCTTGAAGACTATACTGTCTCATAGTAGGTGTTTAGTAATTATTTGTTGAATGAATGATTGCCAGTGTGTTAGCGTTAGTTGTATTATGTTTATACAGTGAAATAAGTTTCTCCACTGTAAAACAGGTTAATGCACGTGTAAATGCAGTCATTCTTTTACAATCAGATTTCTCAATAGTGGTGTTAACTGACATTTTGGAGGATTGCCTGGTACATTGTAGGATGTTTAGTCTGTAGTCTCTACTCACTAGATGTCATTACCACCTCTCCCCTCACTCCAGTATGACAACCCACAGTGTCTCCAGACATGGCTAAATGTCCCCTGGATGGCAGAATCATTCTTGGTTCAGAACATTGCTTTGAATGAAAAAAAGGCATATGTATTTCAAGTCTCTTCTTGATTGTAGCTTATAGAGTGTGTATGTTGTTTTTTTCCCAAGGGTGAATTTTGAGTGTAGAAACAAAATTGTTTCATAGTTTTTCAAATTTAACCTTTTATAATTTAAGGAAACTGTCAAAGATATTATTCTTACAAACTTTGATAACTTAAGAAAACTGCATTTTTTACTGTTTTGTGTATTTTATGTTGACTAATGGATTTTGTTTGGTATTTTCTCCAGATTGAAATTAAACTGAAAAAGCCAGAGGCTGTGAGATGGGAAAAGCTAGAGGGGCAAGGAGATGTGCCTACGCCAAAACAATTCATAGCAGGTTTGTTTTCTGGCCTTGATGAGCTTTAAATTCATATTGTGTTGTGTAATTGAAATTAAATAGTAATGAACATGCTT
Organism: Cacajao melanocephalus; assembly: GCA_963573385.1. Lineage (NCBI taxonomy): Eukaryota > Metazoa > Chordata > Mammalia > Primates > Pitheciidae > Cacajao > Cacajao melanocephalus. The sequence continues at coordinate 11,612 of CAUYLG010063957.1, read as the reverse complement.
TTTACTTTCATTATTTATGTTCCCAAGATAAGATACATTGAATGTAATAAGGTTGCTCTGTAATGAATATAAAGTAGCCTTCCCGTGAAAGTTCTAACTTCTCAAAGTCTAAGAATACAAACCAATGGCAGCAGAATCCCAGAGGGAGTTGGGATTTATTGTTTACTATGTAAAGATTATGACATCAGTTGGAGGATGTTTATTTTTGTGTATTGGCTTCTCGTTGCGAGTTGTAAGTTGGTTTACTCTGCTGATATATTTCCCTCTCTTCCCTCTCCCTCTCTTATTTATTCCTTTCTATTACTTCTACTGATACTGTCATCTAACTTCCTGGACTTTTCAGGGTTTCACAGGATAAGGTATCTACCCCGTTTCATATTGCCAGTTTAGAAATGGACCCACATAGGTAATGAATGCCTTAGGAAAGTCTAGGAGAAGAGTAGAAAACCAGGGTTCATTGTATATATAAAACCCTGTAAGAAACAGAACTTTGTGTTGAGGTCAATTTTAAGCATATGCAATGATTAGATAAGAATTTTTCTATTGCACTAATTCACAGCACACTCAGAACTACAACCTAAGATTATATTTTATAGCAATAGCCTTATTAATGAGTGGAGGGCAATTTCTTTTTATTAGAAGTAATGGTCTGATTTAATGACTGAAATGAGCTAATAGGCATCTCAGCAACTTTTTCTGATTTTGACTGCTTTCTTCTGTAACAGAAAACACATTTCCTTTTGGCACCTTTTAGAAAACACCGGGTTATTGAACAGATCATTTGTGTGTGTGTGAATTGTTATTTCTTTAGAAATAATTTTATATTTAGAAGTTTCAAAAATAAGAGATTCCCATGTAACTTTCACTCAGTTTCCCCCAGTGATAGTGTCGTAACTAGTCCAATAATGACATCTTAAGTAGTCTATAATTTTCAAAATCAGGAAGTCAACACCAACAGATACTTTTTAAGGACTGGAGTATATCTAATTGGTATTTAGTTAAGCATCTGCCTCACACTTTATTTGAAAGATGTATGTGCTTCTCTTGGGACTGACTCCAAGATTTTTAGGCTGAGATTTATATGTAGCTGAAAACTTTAAAAAAATTTAATCACTTTAAACGTATTATCTTACTTAATTCTAACAGCCCTGCATAACAGGCAGCCCCTTAGTATTCCTCCCATTTTGCAGGCTCAGAAAGGTTAAGCTCAAGATTATCCAGCAGTTCTCATTGTCCAGGACTAAAACGTAGGTCTGCTCAGTTGGGTACAGTTATTCTGTTAACCCCTTGTCCATTGCTTGAATACTGCTTGTTGTTGCATTTTGTAACAATGGAAACAATCTTTGCCAACGTGAGTATCTGTGCAGTTATTTGATATGATAGTGAATGAGCAAGGAAGCTAGATTACTCATCTCTCAGTAGTTCTACTATATCCAGGTGTTAAAAGTTTTTCTGAGATTAAAAATCAAGGTTTTTTAGTGTTACAGTTACCAAGTTTTTTCTAAACTCAACACCTTAGATATTCAAGATGATATTCTTCCTGTCCTGTTTTTGTAAGAAATTAGTATGCTTGTCAGGTTCTTGTGTATTGAAGCTGGAGATTGTAGATAAGGTCAAGTCACTTAACCTATCTGGGCCAACTTGCTTATCTATAAAATAGAGATTAAAACCTCTATTCTCATCCTTCCTGGGAGTTGGCATTAGGATTAATTAAATCCATGTTTCCCAGGCTCTTAACTTACCATGGCATGCATTTTTTGTTTTCTTTGTCTACTAGTGAAAATGTACAAAGATAGAAGGATATCTAGTTCAAGGAAGGTGGATAGGATTTTCAAAATAATATATTTGGCCATGAAAAAAACTATGTGGTGGTGGTGTTTGTGTTGTTTTGTTTTGTTTTGAAGAGCAATGGGCATGGAGAAAGTTGGTTTACAAGTGAAGAGAAAGGGTAGAAAAACAGTGGATGTTAATTAGTTTCTCAGCTATTTTGACAAAAGGGATGTAGAGAGCGATATTGGGAGGAACATTTAGATTAGTATCCGTGTGTCCTAATACAGTACAGATGGGGAAATTTCGAATTGGGTTTTTTGAAAACTGTAGCTCTGTTGTCTAATACAGTAGTTGCTGGCTACATGTACCTGTTGAGCACTTGAAATATGACTAGTTTGCATTGAGACATGCTGTGTGAAACATATGCCACAGTTTGAAGACTTAGTATGTAAAAAAGAATATAAAGTATCCTCATTTTTTTTGTTGTTGGTTTCTCTTTTTTTGAGAGGTGGGGGAGGTCTAGCTCTGTCACCCAGGCTGGAATGCAGTGGCACTGTCATGGCTCAGTGTAGCCTTGACCTCCTGGACTCAAGCACTTCTCCCACGCCAGCCTTCCAAGTAGCTGGGACTACAGCATGTTCCACCATGCCCAGCTAATTTTTTTTTTTTTTTCTTTTCGTAGAGATGGAGTCTCACCATGTTGCCCAGGCTGGTCTCACACTTCTGGCCTCAAGTAATTCTCCCACCTTGGCCTCTCAAAGTGCTGGGATTACAGACGTGCGCCCCCATGCCTAGCCTCTTGGTTTCATGTCAAAATATACTATATATGATATATTAGGTTAAATATGACTGCATTTCACCTGATTCTTTTTAGTAATGTGGTTACTAGAAATTTTATGATTACTTATGTGGCTGACATTTGAGGCTGTCATTATATTTTCAGTGGATAGTGACCATAGCTGCTCCTACAGCTACTAGGTTGGCTAGTTATTTTCTAATTATTTGTGTGCCAAGATCTTGATGCCCTTAGTCTTTGGAGCAGTCTTGGCAGTACCCCGAGCCTGTGGGCCAGTAGCGTCTCTGGCTGCAGGCAGCCTCGGTTTACCCCAGTGTGCCTTACAAATACTGTTATTTGCTTGGTGTATGGGATATGGGCATTGAACTTAGATCATCAAGTGTAGTACTTTAAACATTTAGGAATTACTTATTGTTATTGCCTATTGAAATAATCTTACATTTTTGACGTGGGGAGAGTATGGAGTGGCATGGATGATTATTTCTGTTTTTAAGCTATTTATACTCTGAAAGATATATAAGTACTTGAGAAAAAGCCACATTTTTAACATTGATTAAAATTTTAGTTTACAAAAGATTTCTTAGGCATCCTATAAAAAACTTTCATTTTTTAGAATTGTTTGTACTATCTTTGCAACTTTTCTGAAAACATAAAAGTTCCTGTATACTTTCCATCTAGTTTTTCCTGTTATCAGCTTGAAAAATCTGCTTTTAATCTAATTTTGTATAATATATCAAAAGTTTACACCTTATTGAGTTATTTTGCTCAAAAGAAATTGCCAGATTTTACATTATGGTAACTGACTCAGTTTTTAGAAATGTGAATTTTGTTATTGATGTATATATCAGAAAGACATTTACTGCATACATGAAATTCAGTAACCTGAACTGTTTGCTAAGATATTCCATATACATAGTCACAAAGTTTATGTATTCCTGACATATTGAAACATGTTGATTAATTACTTCTGCCTTTTTACTTCATAGATGTAAAGAACCTATATCCATCATCGTCTCCTCATACAAGAAATTGGGATAAATTGGTTGGTGAGATCAAAGAAGAAGAAAAGAATGAAAAGTTGGAGGGAGATGCAGCTTTAAACAGATTATTTCAGCAGATCTATTCAGATGGTTCTGATGAAGTGAAACGTGCCATGAACAAATCCTTTGTAAGAATATAAACTTTTAAAGAAATGCATATAAGAGCAAATTTTACATATTTTAAAAGAGAAAATTGGTAATGTGAGACCAAATTGCATGTACTATAGTTGGGAGAACTTTTTGAATAAGGTCTGTCTGAACATTTCTCTTTGCTCTAAGAGTAATTTTTGAGGAAGTTGAAAATTAATGGAAGAGATGAGAAACAAGTGGTTTATCCTAGGTATATTTTTTTTAAATCAATGAGTTAGATTGATATGGTGTCTCTTACTTGGATTTATCACAGTAGCTGAGTGAACTTCCATTGTTTCCCTTCTAGAATCATATGTAGTCTCCATGTTAGAGATGAAGAGTATAGATGGGAAACTTTCCAGAAGAGTGTTTGCAAGTAGAAGGTGCACATTATTCATTAATTTAACAACTCTCTAGATTAAGAAAATTTAGGCTTTTTGTCAGGGCAGCATAAATACATAAATTAGAACTCAAGATTTTAGTGACAATTCGCCACTGTAGAACTGTGTAGATTATTACCTTGCAGTTGTAATCATGTGACTTTTATTAATACCAGTAGCTCTGGAAATATGGCGGTTTTCTTTTAAGACATAGTTACAGTAGAAAGTTAAAATTAGTATTTAATAATTTAATAGTTCATGTGATTGATGCTCAGGTATTTCACACTTAAGAAATATGTGGTAATTGGTCATGATTGTGCTTTTTGCAGTTTATTTATTTATTAAGAGACAAGGTCTTGCTCTGTTGCCCTGGCTTGAGTGCAGTGGTGTGATCTTGGCTTATTGCAACCTCTGTCTGCTGGGCTCAAGTGAACCTCTTGTGTCAGCCTCCCCAGTAGCTGGGACTACAGATGTGTATCACCACACCTAGCTAACTTTTTTTATTTTTTGTAGAAATGGGTTGTGCCACATTGCCCAGGCTAGCCTCGAACCCCTGGCTTCAAGCACTCTAGCCACCTCAGCCTCCCAAAGTGCTAGGATTACAGGCGTGAGTCACCTTGACCAGCCTCACTATTGATTAAAACATTTTTTTCATTACTTTGTGAGGCTGAGGTGGGAGGATCGCTTGAGCCTAAAGATCTTGAAACTAGCCTGGGCAACATAGAGAGACCCTATCTCTACCAAAAGGAAGAAAAAAGAAAAAAATTAACTAGGTCTGGTGGCATGTGCTAGTGGTCCCAGCTACTTGGGAAGGTGAGGTAGGAGTATCTCTTGAACCTGGGAGGTCAGGGTTGCCAGGAGCTGTTTTTTTGTGCCATACACTACAGCCTGGGCAACAGAGACCCTACCTCAAAAAAAAAAAAAAGTTTTCATTAAACTGTTAGTTTTGAGATAATTGTAGATTCACATGCAGTCATAAGAAATGAGATTCTTTGTACCCTTTACAAAGTTTCCACTGATGGAAACATTTTGTCAAAACTATGGTACAATGTCACAACCATGATATTGACAGTTAATGGCTGCATGCAGTGGCTGACACCTTTTATCCCAGTGCTTTGGGAGTCAGACCACAGGATCCCTTGAGGCTAGGAATTTGAGACTAGCCTGGGCAATATAGTAAGTTCTGGTCTCTACAAAAAATTTAAAAGCTAGCTTGGGATAGTGTTGTGCCTCTGTCATCCTAGCTACTCCGGAATCTGAGGCAGGAGGATTTTGAGTCCAGGAGTTCAAGGTTGCAGTGAGCTGTGATCGTGCCACTGCACTCAGCCTGGGCAGCAGAGTGATAATGTACATACATAAAGATCACATACAGCTCAATCTAACTCTTAAAAAAAAAAAGAGTGAGATACAGAACATTTTCATGGATTCCAAGGATCCCTCATGTTGCTATTTTATAGCCGTACTCACTAACCCCACCCCTACTCTTCCGTGATCTCTGATGATCACAAATCTGGCAAATGTTTGTCAGATATGTAGCTTGCAAATATTTTCTCCCAGTTTATAGTTTTCATTTTCTTAACAGGGTCTTTCATAGAGCCAAAGTATTTCATTTGATGAAGTCTAATTTACCAGTTTTTCTTTTATGGATCACACTTTTAGTTTCAAGTCTGGTCCTAGATCTCAAAGACTTTCACCTATTTAAAAAATAAATAATATTGTTTTACGTATTACATTTTTTATTTAGAGACACAATCTCATTCTGTCACCCACTCTGGAGTGCAGTGGTACAATCACAGTTCACTGTAACCTCAAAGTCCTGGGCTCAAATGATCCTCATGCCTCAGCCTCCCAAGTAGCTGGGACTACAGGTGCATGCTGCCATGCCTGGCTAGTTTTTTTAAATTTTTTGTAGAGATGGGGGTGTCTCTGTGTTGCTCAACCAGAAGTTCAGGTTCAGCAACAAAGAGACACCCCCATCTCTACAAAAAATTTTAAAAACTAGCCTGGTCCTGAACTTCTGGCCTCAAGCAGTCCTTTGGCCTTGGCCTCCTAAAGTGCTAGGGTTACAGGTGTGAGCCACAGCATCTGGGCTATATATTACGTTTAAGTCTGTGATGCATTTTGAATTAATTTTTATGTAAAGTGTGAGATTTAACTTGAGATTCCTTTTTGTGGGGTGGATAGTACATTCAGGTGTTCTAGCACCTATCTTTTCTCCATTGAATTGTTTTTGTAGCTTTCTCAAAAATCAGTTGAGCATATTTGTGTGAGTCTAAGTTCCCCATTCTGTTAGATTGAGCTGTGTGTAATCTATATGTATGTTCCTCTATCAGTCCCACTGTCTTGAACTGTTGCTGTGTAAGTCTGAAATTGGGTAGACTCATTCCTCCTACTTTATCCTTTATTTTCGCAATTGGTTTTAGATACTCTGACTCGTTTGTCTTTCCATGTAAATTTTAGAATAAAGTGATGTTATATGTATAATTTTGGTGTTCATAACTAGACTCTAGACATACGGTTAATTTTATGTTTATCTTGTATTCTGTGACATTGCTGGACTCAGTTCTTGGAGTATTTTTGGATAGATTGTCATTTTTTTAATGTGGACAATCATCTTCAAATATGGATAGTTTTATTTCATCTGCAAACAGAGAGTTTTACTTCCTCCTCTTCTATCTGTATGCCTTTTATCTCCTTTTCTTACTGTATCTCACTGGCTGCAACTTCAGCACTGCGTTAAGAGTAGTGAGAGTGGACGTCCTTGCCTTGTTTCCCATTTTAAGGGAAAATATTTTTTTTTTTCATTAGGAAGTATAATGTTAACCGTAAGTCTTTTTTATAGATGATCTTTGTTATGAAAGTTCTGTTGTATTCCTATTTTTTTTGAAATTTTTATCATTAACTTTAATGTTGACTTTTTGTCAAATGTTTTGTAGGTGTTGATTGATATGATTATATGATTTTTCTTCCTTAGCCTGTTAATATGGTGATTTTATATGATTAGTATGATTGATTTGCAGGTATTGAAACAGCCTTGCATGAGCCCTACTTGGTCATATTGTATATCTCTCAGTTCTATTTTCTAATATTTTTTATGGGTTATTGTATCTATCTTTATGAGGTATATGAGTCTGTAATTTTCTTTTTTTGTGCTATATTCGTTTGGTTTGGCATCAGTAATACTTCATAAAATGAATTAGGAAGCATTCTATTCTTTTCTACATTTTAGAAGATATTGTGTATAATTGGTGTTAACTTTTCTTCAAGTATTTGGTAGAACTCACCAGTGAAACAATCTGGGCCTGGAGATTTCTTTATTAGGAGATTTAAAGTTATAAATTTAGTTAACCTAGAAGTTTTTATAGGACTGTTCAAATTATCTTTTCATATGAATAACTCGGCGTTTGTGTTTCTGAGAAATTGATCCATTTTGTCCAAGTTGTCAGTGTTTGTATAGTCCCTTATTCTTTTTGTTTGTTTATTATTTTTTTGTAGCGATGTTGTTTTGCCATGTTGCCCAGGCTGGTCTGTAACTCCTGAGCTCAAGCGATCTGCCTGCCACCGTGCCTGGCCTCCCTTACTCTTTTGATGTCTGCAGGGTTTATAGTGATATTTTTACCATTCTTAAAATGGTAATTTATGTCTTCTCTTTTTTCTTTGTCAGTCTTGCTAGAGGTTTGAAGGACACATTATCTAGTATATGCTTACCCATTGGCTAGATTTGCTTATTTTATTGAATTTTTTCTCCCAGTTAGCTCTTTGTTTCTTTTTTTTCTCTTTTTTTTTGTTCTACATGTCACTCATTTTTGTTTTTATTATTTTCTTCCTTCTACTTGCTTTAGGTGCACTTTGTTCTTACTTTTCTAGGTTCTTAAGATGTACATTTGTATGATCTGTTTATTCATTCACTTTTGAGATGGGGTCCCTCTCTGTCACCTAGGGTGGAGTGCAGTGGTGCGATCGTGGCTCAGTGCAGCCTTGGCCACTTGAACTCAGGTGATCCTCCTGAGTAGCTGGGATCACAGGCATGCACCACCAAGTTCAGTTAATTTTTTTATTTTTTGTATAGATGAGGTCTCCCCATATTGCCCAGGCTCTTGAACTTCTGAGCTCAAGCAATCCTCCAGTGTTGAACTCACAAAGTGCTGAGATTACAAGCATGAGCCGCCATGCCTGGCCTGTTGTCTGAAAGTTTTCTGGTTTCCTAGGCAGTGTCCTTTTCATTATCTCTTGGCAAGAGAGAGCAGGGGTTTGTTGGGACTTTTTTTTGTTTGTTTGTGCCACTTGGTGTTTCCAGCTTCTTCAGCTCCAAGTCTAGGATATAGGAGGCGAAGGAAAACCCAGAGAATTTGGTACCACGTCATTTCTTGAGTCCCAGGGTCTCTAGTATATCTGTCTTCACTTTATCTTTTGGGGTCTTTTTGTTTTTTTCTAAACAGAGTCTTGCTCTGTTCCAGCTGGAATACAGTGGTGCAATCATGAATCACTGCAGCTTTGAACTCCTGAGCTCAAGTGATCCTCCCACCTGAGCCTCCCAGGTAGCTGGCACTATAGGCGTGTGTCACCACACCTGGCTATTTTTCTTCTTCTTCTTAATTTTTTATTATTACTATTTGGTAGAGATAAGGTCTCACTATGTTGCCCAGCCTATTCTTGAACTCCTGAACTTAAGCAATTCTTCTGCCTTGTCCTCCCAAAGTACTGGGATTATAGGTGTGAGCCACTGCACCTGGCCCCTTTTAGAGCCTTTTTACCTTTGTTGCATATGTAGTGACTAGGGTATTTAGATTTACTACTGGAAAGAACAGGAAAAATACAACTACTCCATCTTCCCGGGAGAAGTCATTCTCACTTGTTTTGTTTTGTTTTGTTTTGTTTTTGAGATGGAGTCTTGCTCTGTTGCCAGGCTGGAGCGCAGTGGCGCAATATCTGCTTACTGCAACCTCCGCCTCCTGGGTTCAAGCGATTCTTCTGCCTCAGCCTCCGGAGTAGCTGGGACCACAGGCTCGTGCCACCACGCCTTTCTAATTTTTGTATTTTTAGTAGAGATGGGGTTTCACCATGTTGGCCAGGATGGTCTTGTCTCTTGACCTTGTGATCCGCCCAGCTCGGCCTTCCAAAGTGTTGGGATTACAGGCGTGAGCCACTGCGCCTGGCCCATTCTCACTTTTGACTTTTAAAAGTATGGTAGACAAAATCAGCAATATATCAGATCAAAGATGTCAAATCAAATCAAATCAAAGCTCAAAGGTAGAATCTGCACTCATTTTCATATAGAAACTTTGATAATTATAAGCAAATTATGTATACCCGTAAAATAAGCCATTTGGGCAGCAACATTGATCTGGAACGTACCAGGGGCTTCTGTGTTTGTAGGAATAGAAATAAACTAACTAGATCTTGTTCTCTATAATCTCCTTATCTAACTGGGATAAAAGACCAAGATATACAAACAAATCAGAGGGAAAATGCTAAGTTGCCTTACAGTCTATAAGGAGAGATGGTGGGAGTGGGCGGGAAATAAGGGTCATCAGAATATGGTCACACTGTAAACTAAATCCACTTTTTTTTCACTTTTAAAGGTGAAGGTCCTCTTGGGGTAGTTTGTGTTTGTCTGTTTATTTGACAGTTTTACACTGTTCCTGAGGCTGGAGTGCAGTGGTACAATCTCAGCTCACTGTACCCTCTGGCTCCGAGGTTCAAGTGATTCTCGTGACTCAGCCTCTGGAGTAGCTAGCACTACAGGCACATGCCACTACGCCTGGCTAATTTTTGTAGTTTTAGTAGAGATAGGGTTTCACCATGTTGGCCAGGCTGGTCTTGAAGTCCTGACCTCAGGTGATCTGCCCCCCTTGGCCTCTCAAAGTGCTGGGATTACAGGCATGAGCCAACATACCTGGCCTTGGGGTAGTTTATTATACAGACTTGTCAAACGTAATTCAGTCATTTTATTTAAAGCCCACTATGTGCTAGACCACTGTGCTTAGAACTAGGATATGAATATTAGTAAAATATACTCCTTACCTTTAATGAGCTCTCAGCATTAGTTGAAGATCAAGGATGGAAAGCAGATAGAAGACAGAACCTTAATAATGCAACAGTGCAATGTGACACAGGTTAATTAGATAATTAGGCTCACACAGAAGACAAATTTTTTAGGAGTAGAGAAAGCCACAGAGAGGTGGTGACATCTCATGTTTGGAAGATAACTAAAGACACAACTGTCATGCAAAAAAGCCCGTGTAAGGGAGCTCAATAGAGTATGTCAGACATGGGGTTACATTGAGGTTCCAGTGTGCAGGATATGTAACTGTATACATTGGCCACTAATGCAGTTGGTTATTTTAAAATGTTTATATTTTAATAATTTACACTCTTCTTTGATGTGGTTCAAATCCATTGATTTTTATCTTGTTAAAGTCCAGAAGTGTTTTTTTTTTTTTTAAAATAATGAATATGCTTGGGTTGTTGGTGGGTGGTATATTCAGTAGATGGTAAATAAATAACCAATTCTTCACTGAGACACTGTCTTTCTATACCTGCATATGTGTATCTTGATTTTTAAGAATTTTTGGAGTAAACTTGCATGTGTTTGGCACAAATAGAGCTCCGTAATCTCTTCAGCTGGTATAGAAAGAGGTTATTTTGACTGGTCTTTATGGTTTTTAGCAAAAGAGATTACAGTAATCATCGTCTTTGGGAGCTAATAATATTTCATTTGAAGGTAGTTTTTCCACATACATGTCTATGCTGATTAGCAAAGGAAGATATGGTGCACCTCCCTGACTACTTTAGAATTTCCTTTTCAGATTTTATGGAACTTGTTAACCTCTGGAATGCATAAGATTAAATAAAAATACTGGTTTGAGTTTATATTGAACTTTATATTTTGTCTGTGTGTAATCTATTATGTATAATATATGTATTGCACAGAGTTTATGTAGAGCTATATATAATAGCCAATATTTGGGGCTCTGTGCTTGGAACATTTTTAGAAAAATATTCTATTTTGATTATATGGCCTGGGAATTAATGTATTTTTATTTTTCATTGCAGATGGAGTCTGGCGGTACAGTTTTGAGTACCAACTGGTCTGATGTAGGTAAAAGGAAAGTTGAAATCAATCCTCCTGATGATATGGAATGGAAAAAGTACTAAATAAATTAATTTGCTCTTACTGTATTGTGTATATTCACCGAATGCCCGTTGTGAATTGATATTGCATTCTTGAATTTTGAACACTGAATATCTTTTTGAAAGATTATACCTCCTTACCTCATTGTGCTTTAGAAATTATTTTCCTTTAAGTGTTCAAGTCTAATGAAGAATGAAGATCACATTTTATCACTTCTGTCCTTAAAGATTTCAGACATAGTGAAACTGAATGAAGCATATCATTTGCTCCTAGTTAGATTCATTCTATCTAGTTGTGGGGATAGAGAAGCCTTTAATGCTATATTTTGGGTTATTGCCTTATTTTTGATGTAGTATTCTGTC
>CAUYLG010063956.1:0-17840 GCA_963573385.1 Cacajao melanocephalus | reverse complement strand
ATTCGTCTGAAATTGCGGCGTCCACTCGCTCTCTGTGCTTTCACTGGGAGCTACAATCCTGAGCTGTTGTTAATCGTCCATCTTGGATCTCTCCGCCCGGTGATGAAGTTTTTTCTGTTTCTTAGTTTTCCTTTGGCGGACGCCTCTTCCCCGCAGAGCTGGACCTTCCCGGTTCAGCTGTGCTTCCTGTGAAACTCTCAGTCCTCAGCGCTTCCAATTGCTGTTCTCCTTGTGGGGGTGGAACCAGCTGAGCCGGACTCAAAGGGCACCCCGTCCCGTATACTCTGCGCCGAGAAGCGCCATGCCGGGGCGCCGGCAAAACAGCTGTGCCGGCCAAAAAGGTCGCGCTGGTGACCCGTGTGGCTCCTCTGCCGGGAATCTCCCAGTCTGTAGGCAACAAAAATTCGTCTGAAAGTGCGGCGTCCACTCGCTCTCTGCGCTTTCACAGGGACCTTCAATCCTGAGCTGTTGTTAATCAGCCATCTTGGATCTCTCTCCTCAACCCTAGAAAATATTTCTATATAAAATCACTGTAATACACAGCATAATTTTCAATGGACAATATTAAGAAAGAAAATTAACATTATCTAAATAAATATTCATTTTTGAGAAGTAAGCATGAGAAATATTTAGTAAAAATATTGATTTGTTTCTCTTATTTTCAGATAAAGGTAAAAAAATCTTGTTATCTCTAAGTAATTTAGTTAAAAACAGCTTAATAAAAACAAAAAATAGTTTTATGAATGAGTTGTATTAGTTCCGAATTTTATCTTAGTGAAATATAAAATATATTTCACAGGCTGGGCACAGTGGCTCACGCCTGTAATCCCAGCACTTTGGGAGACCACGGATCACCAGAAGTGGGGAGTTCAAGACTAGCCTGACCAACATGGAGAAACCCTGTCTCTAAATTAGCCAGACGTGGTGCCACATGCCTGCAATCACAGATACTCAGGAGGCTGAGGCAGAATTGCTTGAACCTGGGAGGCAGAGGTTGTGGTAAGCCAAGATCGCACCATTGAGATCTCAAAAAAAAAAAAAAATGTACATATGTGTGTGTGTGTGTGTGTGTATATATATATATATTTCACAAAACAGTTATCAATAATGTCTCAAATATGCAACTACTTTTCAATTTTAAGTCCAGGAAAATTTTGTAATTAAAATTATTCTTTCAATTATTTACTCGCTTTCCAAATGGTGCTCTATAAACTTGGGGGCTCTGATCAATACACATATACCAGAAAAAAAAATGAACTGTAAGAATCAAAGAGGTACTTCTTTTTCAGTAGTTTCAAGCAACTAAAGTTGGGATCAGCTTTTATTCCAACAGCTTGAGTCATGGTTTCATTCCAAAGCAATCATGGCCAGTGCTGTGGATGTGCTGATTGGCCAATCCTGGGTCATGTGGCCACCCCTAAAACTAAGGTGTATTATGTCAAAACCAACAGTATAGACGGAATGTGCAAGGAAAATAGATGTCTAGTAGAAAATCGAGATAATGCTCTGAGAAAAAGGGAGAAAGGATGCTAGGCAGACAAAGTCAACAGTATCTACCAAAAGAAACAAGATTTGACATGTCAATGTAGAGAACAAGGGAAAAAACTTAGCAAGTACTGTGCCTGAATGTTTGTGATCCTTCAAAACTCACAGGTTGAAACTTAATTTCCACTGTGATGATATTAAAAGATGAGGCCTTTGGGAGATGACTAGGTTATGAGGGTGGACCTCTCATGAGTGGGATTAATGGCTTTATAAAAGAGGCCCTAGAGAGCTTGTCTCCCCCTCCTGCCATGTGAGAACACAGCAAGAAGGTACCACCTATGAGGAAAGGGTCATCACCAGATACTGAATGTGCTGATGCCTTGATCTTGAACTTACTAGTCTCTAAAACTATGAGAAATAAATTTGTTTATAAATCACTAGTTTATGATTTTTTTGTTATAGTAGGATAAATGGATTAATACACTAGATACATTATGTATTCCAGTCAGGGCCCAGCTGTAATTGAAATCTTGAATGTGTAAAGATTTTGTTTTCAAGACTTTGGTCAACAGAGTGGGCAAAAGTACAAAGAAAAATGGGCTGTAGGGAAGAATCCTTGCCTTTGTCAATTTCACAAGTTTTCACAAGTCATCTGTATTCCTTGGCTTAGACTTCATTCCTTCATTTTCAAAGCTAGCAGTATGGTGTCTCTCTGATCCTTATTACAAAGTCACATGTATCTTCTCCTCTATATACTAGCTCTGAAAGTATTTGTTGTTGTTAAATTTTCTTGTTCATTTGGTTTTGGTTTAGTTTTGTTTTTTCGAGACAAGTTCTGTATCTGTCACCCAGGCTGGAGTACGGTGGCATGATCTTGGCTCATTACAATCTCTGCCTCCCAGGCTCAAGTGACCCTCCTGCTTCAGCCTCCCAAACAGCTGGTGCTACAGGTGCCTGTCACCATGCCTGGCTACTTTTTATATTTTTTGTAGAGACAGTGTTTCCCCATGTTGCCCAGGCTGGTCTCGAACTCATGAGCTCAAGTGATCTACTTGCCTTCTCCTCCCAAAGTGCTGAGATTACAGGTAGGAGCCATTGTGCCTGGCTGCATCTCCATTTTTAAGAACTGATATTGATTCTGCCAGAATTAATTTCCCAATCCCAAGGTCCATGCCCTTAACCACATCGGGAAAATTCCATTTGCAATGTAAAGTATCATACTAACAGTTTCTGGCAGTTGAAGTGTGGACATCACTATAGAGGGGACGCATTAGTCTACCACACTCATTTCTCAATCATTTGTTATAGGTGGATCTCTGACACATTACATAGTTTATGAAGATATTTTTCTAACCCAAATGTGAGAGTCTTCTTTTAACTGGTGTCTTCATTCATTTTATATTTATAAGATGTTGGACCTTATATTTGTCAATTTTTTTAGGTTTTCTTCTCTTCAAACAAGTTTATAAACAAAACAGTATCTAATAAATAAAGTAGAATATATTCTTGAGCATCTTGTGATTCTCAATAATGTGGTTGTTGCAGTCAAGTTTCTCTTCCTTTTTTTAAGTGTAAGTAAGATAACCAGATAATATATATCAATATATTATTCCCTAGTGTATTGGAGAATATTTTTCTGTTATCACATATGTGCCTATGAGACTGGTTGGAAATTCTTTTATTGTAATTTTTTTCTCAATACATGGTACAAATTGCTTCATTATATTCTGGCTTCTGTTGAAGATGTCATAATGATACACCCCAAACCTACCTGATTTTTATGTTAGATTTGACATGTTTCTCTTATTTAGAGGTTAGTATAATTGTCTTTAATAACCAATACTTTTTCAAAATAAATACCCACTTGATTGTTCTTTATTATGAGTACCTGTCACAAATAATTTTACGTTGATATTCATTTTCCTTTATAATCATTTTATTCCTAAAATTTCCATTTCTCTGATATATTTGTGTGATTCCTTTAATTATACTGGTTAACGTAGGTTGTTTATAATAATACATTTTATATAACTTTCATCTCTCTCTGTATTCTGAAATATTTATTTTTAACTGTGCTTCACACCAATTTGTTTTATTTTCAGCAATTTCAATTTTGCATTATACTGCTTCTCAATTCATTTTAAGTTCTACAATTATATTCTCTGTTCTCTTAAATTTATTCGTTAGCCACACTAGAAACTTTTTCAACTCAATCTATTATCAGCATACTTCTATTTATTATCTTATAGACTTATGTTTTAACTTCCTAAAGAATGTAAGTTGACACTACCTCAAATTTTTTGGTGTTAGTCTATTTCCTGAAGTGTATTATTCAACATATGCTTGTAAAGCTATCTTTTGTTTTTCAATATATTATTTGGTTTATTAATTTATGGCAGATCAGTAGCTTTAGCCAACAAGTGAAATGTTTTATATTCTTTCACCAACTGCCCAACATATCAATATCATTGAAGAAAAAAAGACACTGTTTTTTTGTTTGTTTGTTTTGTTTTGTTTTTGTTTTCTTTTGTTTCTGAGTCAGGGTCTCGGTCTGTTGCCCAGGCTGGAGTGCACTGGCGCAATCTTGGCTCACTGCAGCCTCTTCCTCCTAGGTTCAAGTGATCTCATGCCTCAGCCTCCCCTAGTGACTGAGACTACAGGGATATGGCACCACAATGGACTCAACTAACTTTTGTATTTTTAGTAGAGACAGGGTTTCACTATGTTGCCCAGGCTGAAAAGACTCTAGTTTTTAGTTACTCAGTTGAGAAGATCTACCAAAATGAAGCCAAAATAAGAAGAAATAAAATAACTTAGGAACTGATTTTTACCTCCTGCTTAAATTAAGACGAAGAAGTGGGTAAATAGGAAAAGAAAGTGTGAGTAGGGTAAGAAAAAGAAGTGAGAGTCAGTAGTACTAAATTTTTCCATGGTGGGAAGATAGGCTCACAGGGACTGGTTTCAGAAAGCAGGCTTTAGTTCTCCCTTAACATTTTGGCTGCCAGTGACAGGAGTCATGAGAAGGAGTAAACCTAAATGGAACTAGTTGGAGAATCAGATTCAAATTATAGTCACTTCTCGATAAGTTAATATTTTTGTACTTCAAGTATTTGATTATGAAATATATACAGCTAGGTTTATTTCATGTATTCTGATTTGGATATTTTGTATAACATTTTTATTTTATTTTATTTTTTGACCTGGAGTCTCGCTCTGTCACCCAGGCTGGAGTGCAGTGGTGCAATCTCAGCTCACTGCAACCTCCACCTCCCAGGTTCAAGCAATTCTCCTACTACAGCCTCCCCAGTAGCTGATACTACAGGCATGTGCCACCACGCCCAGCTAATTTTTTGTATTGTTAGTAGAGACGGGGTTTCACCATGTTAGCTAGGATGGTCGCAATCTCCTGATCTCATAATCCATCCCCCTAAGCCTCCCAAAATACTGGGGTTACAGGCATGAGCCACCGTGCTTGGCCATGATTTTGTTTTATAGTTATTCATGTTTAAATGAGAACAAACCTAAAGAAGCAGCCTAATGTTTCTTTATATCCCCCAAAACAGTGTAAGTGAATACTTCTTGTAGCGCCTCCTGTGTTTTATAAAAAATAATTTATTTAAGACATAGGTTCTGTATTACATGTATAGGCATGCAGTAGCCTAAGTTGGGTAGTTTCAGTCAAAAAAATTGGAGGTCTTTTTAGTTATATTTGTTTTAATTATGTATATTATGACTATTTTAATTTGAAGGGTTGTAGTTATTGGTAAATGTCCTCTAATAGATGAGCGTTCTTCTGATTCTGAATTCTTCATTTGCACTAGAATTAAATGACAACATTGCTGAGAAGTACAGTCCGCGTATATTGTCACCTTTGATATTTTCACTGCGTTTGCTGGCGCTAAATTTCACTACAGCAATGGCTTCTTGAAGACTGTATCTCATCTTTTCCATGGTCCAATTTTGCCTCTATATCCCTTCCACCTCCAGGCAGGGATCTGTCTCTTATTAGAATAATCTCACATTACTATTAAGAATCAGAGTCAAAGAAAGGACTAACCACACATTTTGTCTCCTAGCCATGATGCTACAACCCTCATTTATCTAAATCAGTGTATATTTCAGGGGTTTTCTGAAAAGTCTTATAATTTCCTGCAGCACTGCCCTACTGTTTCAGGACAGGGACTTGGGCATTTTCTCCTTGTGCCTTCTTTGATTTGGCTCAGTCTGAATTATCTGGAGCGTGCGGTTGGCACTATTTTGTAATGCCAGGCTTGGTAAAGGTTTTCATTTTTCCTTCTCTTAATTCTTTTTAGTTGTTTTGATCAACTTCTTCTATGTAATCTATTATACCACAATCACTCTCAGAATTCTGTACTGCATGTTTTTTCATCTTTAAAATATCTATATCGCCTGCTAAGACAAGTCTAGGGAAACAAGCAAGCCTACAGGAAAGAGATTGGCAAGCTGCCGTAGCAGTAGCATCTGGCAGTAGCAGCCAGCTGGGTTTACAGTGCTCTGGTAAAAAACATATCAATGTAAACTCCGCAAAACTGAGAGCACAGTGGCTTCCTCAGCCTGCACCTATGGCCGAATTCCTAAGCTACCATAGTGTCCTGATGATTATAAGGCAGAATGTGCTGTTTGACCTCCAACAGTTGCATTTAACACATTACTACAGACACAAACTGCAGGAGCAAGAGACATATCTGTGCTCAGGAAAAAAGCAAGCTTGGGGAAATGCAGTAAACCTTGGATGAAGTAATTTTAAAGCTTCAGGGGCAACCCAGAGCAATAAACTGAGTTCCCTAATCATTTACCATCTTGCTATAATCGCCTTTGCGGTGATCCCTGGTGATAAATCAGGAAAGCTAGCTAAGGCAGCCACTCCTGGGGAAGACAAGATTAATACCAGAGCTTCACAAGTAAGTGAACCCATTCATAGGATGAAAACATCTTTCCACACTGGAAAATAATGGACGTTCAAGAAATTAGAGAACTATGCAAGTCTTGGAGTAGAACAACGAGTTGATATTACTAGAAAAAAAAAACATGTTTTTTTTAAGGGAGAAAAGCATATTCAATCATTTGATTTACCTTTCTGGAGAAGATGGTGTCTCTTTCACCCTGGAAAGAATGACAAAAAACTCCAAAGTGAAATCATTAAAATGTTGGCTTCACCTGCAAATCAGATTTTATGCACTCTGAATATAATTCCAGTGTATATATAGATTATTGAATGCTTTTTGCCATGAAATTAGCTACTGCAATAGACTTTATTAAATAGGGAAATAGAATACAAAATGACCTTGGTTTTCCTATATAAACTATAAAGTTAAACTATGATCAAAGAACCTTGTTACTTTATTCAGTTAAACCTAGCAAGAAATTTTTCTTAATTTACTCATAAACATTGATAAATACTTATTTAGTATTTGCTTTACTCCAAGAACTCTTTAAGAGTTTGGGATATAGAGTTGAATAAGAAATTGCTACAGTATATTTAGGTAACTGTCATAAGCTAATAATTCCAAGTGAGGTAATAACTAACTGCTTCTGGCTGTGATAGGAAGCCTCATAGAGATGACATATGGGCTGGTATAGTAAATTCTTAGAATTTTATGCTGCCTTGGCTTCCATTTTAAATATAACTTTAACTTTTTCACACAAGAAGTAGGTAGGGCTCAGTCACCCTTGACTGTCTCTAACTCTTCCCCGTCTCCCAGTTCCTCAGTGTGGTCAGTCCAGGTATTTGCCTTATACAACTTCCTACAATCTACTTGACGGTCCTGCTGACCCCCACACACCCCATGGATTATGTACATATGCCACAGCAACCTCCTCTCAGTTACAGCGTGACCTCCTGGAACTCATGCCTGGCTGCTTTAAACTCACCAGTCAAAACTCCCCATAGGAAACCTATTTGGGTAAAGTCCTAGATGCTGATAAAGGCCTTAACCTATAAATCTTTCTTTCTCTCCCAGCACTGGCTAACCTCTGTGTGTCCTTCAGGCATGCCATGTACCCACAGGGTTTGTAAGTAATGAAATATTTCTTTTCATCTTGTGTCTCTCCTAATCATTTAAAGAGTGTTCTCCCTCTTAAAGATCCTATTACGTTGGTGCAAAAGGAATCTTGGTTTTTGACATTATTTTTAATTAAAATAACCTTTTAATTAATAACTTTTGCACCAACCTAAATAAATTAAAACAGCTGGGTATAGAAGGGTAATTTGGAGCTCATGGACAAAAGGATATTTCAAGATTATGGCCAGAAGGAATAAACTTAGCAAAAAAAAGATATATAAAAGACTATGTTGAGTTGAGGGAACAGTGAATTATTCAATGATACCAAAGTGTAGAGTACATGAGGACAAGTGATATGAAATTGAGGCAAAAAGAGATCTCACACTTAGTAATGAAGGTCTCTGTGCATCATAGTAAGGAATGCCAATATTTTCTGACTGACAAATGACAACCATTGAATATTTTCAAGCCAAATACTGGCATGAGCGGATTTTCATTTGAAAGTAATGTGAAAAAGAATAGGAAAAGGTGAGATTAACTTTAGAAATAAAATTTATCTAATTTCAATCTGTAAGCACATATTAAAACATGTTACCAGTGAAGTCTTATTTATTTAAATATTTTGGTTTTCCAATTTCAAAACAATCACATCCCTTCTTCATATTTAATTAAAGAATTTTCAAAGCTGGTTAATTATCCTATATCCAGAAACAAATTTGAAACATACATGTCATTGATATTTTTAAAGTTTTCACCATTTTAACATGATGTTAACTGCTTGTTGGTTTCTATTTGTATTAGAAGTTTTCAGAGTCTCCATTTATAATTAAGTCTTTTTGCTAAGTGTAGTGGGGGTGGGTAGAGAAGAGGTTTATTTGTCTTCTGAAATCAAAATACAGTAATTTTTCTTCTTTTGGATTGATTAGTCAAAATTTGAAAACCAATGATCTCATAAAGATAATCTCATCAGATGGACTTCCTGAAGACAAGCCCTTTAGAAATAGTGTTTTCAGGTTTGCTACTCATCTCTATAAATAATTTTCCACTAATTAAATATGATTTTTATTTTTTCCCCAAATAGTTTTTCAAATTACAAGAATTAATTCAGACATAATTATAACAATGCAAAAAGTTACATTAAGCAAAAGACAATATTCCCATCTACCTGCTTTTAATTCTACCTTCTGTGATAATCAATACCCACAGTTGACATCTACTCAGTGTTTAATAATTTTTTCATTGTTTCAGAAATAGTAAAGCATTAAAACTGAAAACAATAGATAAAAATTACCTCCTTACAAAAAAAAAGAAGAAAGAAAAGCTGAAAAATGGATCTGAGCTTGCTAACCTGATCTTTCACCTTATATAAATAGCAGAAGTTTTAAAAGAGTGTTCTGAGCAATGTTACCTTTGTTAGGGAATATATCATCATTTCTCTTCCCTCCTCCCCTTATAAGAGGGTGAAGAGCTGCTCCTTCCCTGTCCTATAAGCCAAGTGGGATGGGAGGGACTCCAAGAAAGACTGAGCGTTCCTACAAGCAGGGAAGCTTGGCCTAACTTCCCCACAGGACGCAGAAACACTTAGGCCCTCTCCGTAATTACAGTGAAAGCTCGGTGAAATCCCTTGGGTGAGCAAGGCTTGCAACTTCTGGACTTTGAAGGCCTTCAGATCCTTCTTGAACATCAAGAAGTTGCCTCTGTCCCTCCTGTGGAATTCTTCTGGCAAACCCTGGCTGAGGGAGCTACAACCTGGGAGGATGAGGAAAGAGAACCATAGTGAAAGAAACCAGACTTCCACCCTTGGGAATTTACATGGGCCCAGTGTCCTCTGAGAAAGGGAGACTAACTTCAGCTGTCTCTATAGCATCCATCTAGGAGGGATTCTTATTGGCATGGGCACACCAGAGGTAAGAAGATGTACATTTGCCATCAAGAGCACAAGCTGGTACAGGTTTGATGGACGCTCACAAAAGATCACCCAGCAATTGCTTCACCTACGTCAGAGCACTGTGATGTGCAGAGGCAGCTGTAGAACTGTCGAAGAATGTACACAGCTGTGATCAATGCAAAACCGTGGTGGAATCTCAATGATGCAATGTGAGTCAAAAAAGCAAGATTTTGAATACTATATTCACTTGAGTTCCTTTTACAAAGCTCAGAATTAGGCAAAACTATGCATTATATTAATCAGCCATATATATGTCTGATAATTCTTTTTTAAAAAGCAAAATAATGGCAAGCATAAAATTTCCTGTAGCTATAACCTCTATAAGAGAAACAAGGAGGAGAAATAGAGGAAGGGTCACTATGGGGAGAAGTAAATTAAGAGTATTGTTTTAGATTTTGGATTAAGTAATGAGTTTGACAATATTCATTATAGTACTAAAAGTGAAATAAATAAATGATCAAATAAAAAGACCTTTGCTCAGGCCAATTATGTCAATATATTATAAAAAAGGATTATGATTAATTGTTTCTGTTCATCAGAGATCCATATTTTTAAAGAGTCTTACTTTAGTATCTGTGTTCTCCATTGCAGTATTTTTTTTTAATTATTAACAGTTGCCAATGCCTTTCATATGTGTTATGGTAGTATCAGTAAACTCTTATATATCCATGCCAGGTGTAGGTTGGAACTGTACATTGAGAGGTTCAGGCTGGTGCTGCCCTTCAGCTTCCCATCAGTCTGCCTTGCCCTCAGCTCTTGCTGCTCCAAATAGGGTGGAAGATAGGATTTACCCTCACTTATTTGCCTTATATTAATTTTCCATTTGATGAATCAAATGAGTTAAATCACTCTTCCTTTAAACCAATCCTGCCTCCTTTAGGCCTTCCAGAAAGTCCTTAAAACCCCTTACTGGTTTCTAGGCTGACACAGATGTCTTCGTATTTCATCAATCAGCTATTCACATTTTGGAAGGTGGAGCAAGTTGAAGCCGCAGGCTAAAAACACCATATTGGTAGCAGAATTCATCTCAATTCAGTTTTATTAATTTCAACCTTTTCTTTTTTCATAAAGGATTAGTTTAATAAATTCAAGAAGCAATTCTTACTGAATTCTTATTAGATAAAAGTAAAAAATATTCTAGTCTCTTCTTTGAGTAAATCTTCTTTAAAGAGGTTTTTTTTGAACTAAAGATACAAAATACTCCTTTGAGTTTACTGTTGCTGGCCTGTAAGTTATGGAGGGTTAGCCGGCTCCCTGGGGTTTTTTGCCAGTTTCTTGCTTTGCTTTGGAGTGGGCAAGAGAAGCAGTGTGGTTAGTCTGTTCTTTTTTTTGCATTGAATTTGAGTCAGGGTATTTATCCATGAAAAAGCCTCCAAGTGACACTCACCTAAGGCCTTTAATCTAGCTGTTCCCTCTGGCTGGGATGTACTTCTCCCAGTTATTTGCTTGCCTAACTCCTTCTCCTCTTTTCAATCGTTGCTCCATTTTCACCTTTTCAATGAAATTTGCCCTGAGTTCCCTATTTAATACAATAAATCGCCTCCCCCACAGCATCCCTGAGTATGGGTGGTTTTTTATTTTGTTTTATTTCAGATTTTTTTTTTTTGGCCAAAGAACCTAATAGCTTTCTGATGTATTATATTACATCAGAATATATAATGTATTCTGACATATTAGAATATATATGTGTGTGTGTATATATATGTGTGTATATATATATATGTATGTATATATATATGTATGTATGTATTTTTTAAGAGACAGAATCTTGGTCTGTTGATCACATTAACATTATAGCTCACTGTAGCTCAAGCAGTCCTCCCACCACAGCCTCTGGAACAGCTGGAGACCACAGGCATGCATCACCATGCTTGCTTGTTTGATTGATTGATTGATTGATTTATACGAGATCCCACTATGTTGCCCAGGCGGGTCTAGAACTTCTGGCCTCAAGCAGTACTCCCACCTCAGTCTTCCAAAGTGCTTGGATTATAGGTGTAAGCCACCATGCCTGGCTACTGATTTTTATGTTTGCTGTTATTTTCTGACTCCTCCAGCTAAAATATAAAGTCCAAAGGGGGTAGAGATTTTCATTTTTTAATATTGGATATATCCCAAGCACTTAGAAATATGCTGGGCCTCTAAAAGTAATCTAATAATTTGGTGTGAAATAAATATGTGAAGTTTATAACATGTTCATGGCACTTTTCCCAACTTCTACTGGTGCTTTTTTTTCTTTTTAATATTTTATACTGAATATTCATTTTAATAGAACTCTGGAGTAGGAAGATTACATACTCTTAATGGAAGATTTTTCATTATCATTTTATCAAAATGAGTTTGCATTGCCATCTTACCAAAATGCCTCAATTTTATCATTCCTATGTAAACTTAAATAATCCACATGCCTGATATATGCCTTCTTTTTTCATTGGAACCATACAAGTAAAGCAAATTAATTATTAGAATAAGAAGTCATCTTGTTAGCATGGTAACAGAAAGCTGTTAGTTGGATGATTTTAATTGCCCATAGCGCCAAATAATGTTAGCCTGACAAATCTGTCCTTCCCTAAAAAGAGAGAAAGGAATAAACATTTGTGCTTGTTCGTCAAAGAAACCTCTAGTAGAATAATGCAAATAAAGTTTGGTTTTTCTATCATCTGGAGCCTGCTTAACAAATTTCTTGCACATCCTCACTCTGTTATTACAAAGCCTGGCTTTGTAAAGATGACATTACACCCATGCACTCTAGTGTGTGCAGACAGTACACCCTTGGTTAAATTTTTGGCATTTTCTAATCTTCGATAACAGGCAGCCGTATGTCATTTCTGCAGCAAGATGATCTCATCCATTGCATTTGCATTATCCCCAATTTCATTTTTAGAGGGTATTCTTAACCTTCATTTGGAAAAGATATCATGTCATTACATTTGTATTTTAATAACATTTACCTACATGAAAGGGCTAATTTGAAGGTCAGATCACCTAAGTGTAAATAAGTGTGCTAAAAAAGTATTGAAAAATAACAAGGCATTTTGCTATTTGATTGATACCACACTCGACTTCCATGAGAAGGATTTTATGTCCACCATATAAGTTGGCAAAGGTTTTGTGAAGTCTTGATTCATTTGGTTATACCAAATTCTATGCCATCTACCTTAATATCTGCATTAAGTAAAATTAGATTATAGTGTTTGTCACTTGGAGCAAATCATTAAATTTAAAAGAAAAAATGTATCTCAAACAAGATTTTAGCTTAATATAATCTCTATTTGATACTGACCTAATATGTTTCTGATCAGATTAATTAGGAATAATAGCTCTTAAACTTTCACTTTTTCTAACTCAATAGCTGTCCACATTATTTTTAATACTAGTTACTTAAAAGTAAATAAATAAATCTCCCTATATTTTAATATTTTTCACACTATTTATTGCTTCCCATTATGCTTATTCTAGCATCAGCTCTTAACTAATCTATATTATGATTTAGAATTCAAATATATAAAGGACAGAATATAAATTTAATAGGATTAGGCATGGGATGCAACAATAACTGCAGTTTTATGTGTAATATTATGCATCAACTTTTTATGAATAGTAAATTATAAATAGTAAAAACCTGCAGCGACGAAGGGGATCATTTCATCCTTCTTTGGAAAACTGAAATCCTCAAGGCCTTCTGAAGTCAGGACATTAAAAGTTTTCCAAATAGTTGAAAATTTAACTTGAGAAATAAAAAAAATCAATTATGAAATTGAATGGTAAGTTATAAAGTTGAGGGGCAAGATCTCCATTTAAGCTGGGAGAAATGATAGAAGTACAATAGTTCTCCCAAACTAGAAATACGTGAAAATGATCAAAGGTATTTAGCAAATTATTTTTGCAATATCAACTGTGGACCTCAGTAACAACCTGAGATATAAAAAGTGCTATGAGCAATACTATCTGTACCTCAGTGAATAAGCTGACATCAAAGATGTCTCTGAGGTTTTGATCCCTTACTGAATGCAGTAAGCTTAACTGCTGTGCTGTTCAGTTGCTTTAGGTCAGAAAGTTCGAACTTCTTGATTTCAGATATTCTAAGTGCGAAACCATTAACAAAAATATAGAAAGTTATTCTCATCATGTTTCCTGTGAAACCTCATGGGAAATACTATGCACAAATATAAATACTTCCTGCTGGCAAAGTGAAGTTGTGGATACAACTTTTCCTATTATCATAATATATTATAGATGATTTCACATATGGGATTACTTGCCTCTGGACACATCTATACACAAAGTGTCAGAAGAGTCTGACCCAAGTTCTGAGAGTTACATAGGCCATTATTTCTAACCTGAGCAGAGTGGTAGGCGGTAATACACACGTAATGAAAAAACAATTTTATTCCCTTTTGTTCCCTTTCAGATAAATTGAAATCTAGATGGCTGATCCTGATGTCTGAAAATATCCTTTAAAAATTGTAAATAATATCCTGTACTTGAACAGGTCAATCTCAAAACATGTAGTTGCCTTTATGGAGTGTATAGCTTTAAACACATGGGAACAAATCGTGTGTGACTGGGGCAGGGTTTTATTTAAACTCGAATATCCTAGATATATGCATCTTTTGGGCTCCGTAACTGAATCATTTTCCCATATAGTTGTGGCCTTAAATTGAAAGAGAAGAAACAGGTTTCTCTGTTGACAAAGAGTAAAATTATGTAAAGGAATTAGAAATAAGTCCATAGGGGCTAAAATATAATGTTGGTTAAAAGTCTGGAGAATTGCATTTAAATCCCATTCCTATAATAATTAGTTGTTTGGAAAATGTTTACTGAAATAAAGTTCACCAATAACCACATATAGTAAAATAATATAAAGTGTGAAAATATTTTGAAACTCTAAATACAAGACTTTTTTTAAATTCCTCAAACTGTTAGCATTTTAATACCAATAAGCTTTTCTCTTATTTTCTTTATTATAGCCAATACAGGTAAATATACATTCAAAACATTTTAAAATATGTAATACATTATATAAAAGTATATATATTATATGCAAAAAATATATACATTATATACAAAACCAAAAGGTACAATTAAAACATATTTCTGATAACTACAACATAACGCATGACATAATTTCTGAAGAAAACAAATCTCCTTTGGCTCATCCAGGCTTGACCCATTGCCTTGTAAGTTCTCTGGGCCTTCTGAATGAATGTGAGAAAGGACAGGAAAAAAAAATCCAATGAAAAAGTGCCAAGAGAGAGCAAGGTTGAGGGCTGTGGCCCTCTGCAGAGATTTACACTTTCTGAGACATTAAGGAGTAAAATTAAAGCTGTTAAAAACAAATTCATTTGCCAATGCCTCTTGAGTCCTTCTGCCTAAAGATGTGGCAATATGATGTGCCAGGCATATTTTCTGTGACAGAATATAGGATTCGGTCCTGCATATGGATAACTGTAAACCCTCAGATGTCTATGTTTACCGAGAAAACACTAAGGCACCAAAGCAGCAGATTTTATTACCACTTGCAGTTTGTGTGCTCAGCTTTAATAACCCTGCTGGGATCATCGATTTTTTCACCAACACCCCTGGGTTCTGTTATGCTGTTATAGACAGCTCACATTCCAGTCTCCTTTCCTCCCCATAAGTTGTTTAATAGCATTCATGTTGGCTACTTCCATCATTTCTCTGTCAATTCAGCAGGTTTTAAAACTAAACGTTGAGGGTAAAAGATCTTTCTTGCACTTACAGCAGAAAGACCTAGTTTATTTTGTAGTAATTGCAGGGATTATCTGATCTTCCACAGAACCATCATATTGAAGTTACATTATATACTAAAGTATATAGTAATTTTTAAAAGATATCATTGCATAGGAGTACATGGAGACGGAATCAAAAAGACTCGCTTTTGTGTCCCAGATCTGTCCCTTAGAAGTTGTCACTTAATCATTCTGTCTCCATAGCCTCATCTTTAAAATAGAGGTATTAATTCAAACGATTTTCCAAGACTGTGAGACCCTAAAATGAGGGCAGATGAAAGGGTATTGTAAATGGATATATTACTTTTTTATTATACTTTAAGTTCTGGGGTATATGTGCAGAACATTCAGGTTTGTTACATAGGTGTACACATGCCATGGTGGTTTGCTGCATCCATCACACTGTCATCTACATTAGGTATTTATCCGAATGCTATCCTTTCCCTACTCCCCAACCCCCTGCTATCCCTCCTCTAGCCCCCCTATCCCCCGACAGTACCCGGTGTGTGACGTTCCCCTCCCTGTGTCCATGTGTTCTCATTGCTTAACACCCACTTATGAGTGAGAACATGCAGTGTTTGGTTTTCTGTTCTTGTGTCAGTTTGCTGAGAATGATGGTTTCCAGCTTTATCCATGTTATTTTGAAATAGTACTTCATTGTATTTAGTTCATCTTTAAAGTAGTTTTAATTCACTGACATTGTATTACATTATATGCCAAATGCATCACGCTTAACTTTAAAGACTGATCCAAACCCAACCAACTAAAATCCACATCCATTATTTAAAATTATTATGAGAAAGGTATTTCTGAATCTCACAAGTGGTGGATACAGAACTTGAAACCAGATCTTTCAAACTCAATATTATTTTCTCCATTTAGAACATTGCACTTCTTCAGAGGTACTGTTTTACCAGCTGTGTTAGACAGATGTGGAACAGAATCAAACCACTGGTGAGGCCAAAGACTTGCCAGTCAACAGGTTTAAAATTAGGCAAAAGTGTTCAGAAACTGTACCCCTGTGGAATGATAAACATGGGAAATACCCCATGTCTAATGGGAAACTACAACCAGTGTCATTATAATTAGCTGAGAGAAGAGGTAAAATTCACCCATGTAAGCTTATAGAAAACAGGGAAGAAGTAGAGGTGGCCTTATCTCTGTAACTGAGGTAAGGTGACTTGGCTGAATTCAGCCCACTGAATCTTGAACTGAACCAGTAATACAAATTCTGGTTTTTGTTTAGTTGCCTCAGGAAACAATGTCAAAACTCAGAAATCACTAGATAGAGTAGTTCAAATTCCACCTATGATATAGAAAGCTAAAAATGGTGTTGCTTTCATCGTAATAACAAGAACAAGCCAGATAATCTACAAAATTAAAATTATTTTTTAATGCATCAGATAGCTGAGGTCTCAAAACAACCAAGTGTCCTGAAATCTGGGGAAAGACCAGTCACTCCAAAAACACAAAAAGCACTAACTTCTCTGCAAAAAATGGCAAGGATGAGACCACATGTGCCAGACGAGCAGATAAGATTTCGGCTAAAATATTTAACCAATTGCCAAAGATCAAATCTAAACATCAAATGTTAGACAGGGACATGAGAGCCCTTCCGTCTCTCAAGGATCCTAACCTTCACCTTAGCACAATGTCGCGAGGAATTGAAGCTGATGCTATAGTGGAGGTCCATAGTAACAACAACAACAAACACAGCTCAAGTTTGACTAGATTGACACTCACTCCACACACAAAAGACCTAGCAAAATAAAAGACATGCTTATTTTCAGGCATAAATACCATGTATGTCAATATCTACTGTTCTATACTCAATGACAAGCATTCAATAAAAATTATGAGAAAAAGAAGCAAGAAAAATAGCTCACTGTCAAAGGATAAAACAGTCAATACAATAGAACCAGACTAAAAAAAATGACCCCCTTATAGAAGCTATCAGAGGAGACATTCAAATTAGCTAGAGTTAATACAGTAAAAATTTTTGTTAAAAGGGTGAATGTCATATGCAAACATATGGGGAGTTTCATCAGAGATAAGGAACCCATAAGAAAGAGATGGTTGGTACCCCAGAAACAAAAAGTATACTAATAGAGATTTTTTAGATGCCTATGACAGGCTCATCAGTAGACTAGACACAACCTAATGACAAAAAAATCAGTGAATCCAAAAAGAGGGTGATAGAAATAATCAAAACTGAAGCAAAAAGAAAACAAAAGAATTTAAGGAAAATCAAAAACAGGACAGAGAATCCAAGAGCTATGAAACAGTATCACAAGGTTTAACACACACTTATTTGCAATCTGAGAAAAAAGTAAGGAAAAATAAATATTTGAAGTTATGAATAAAAGAAATTGAAATCACAGATTCAATAAGCTCAGAGAAACACCAAGTAGAAAAGGTACTCCCATAAAAAAATATACATAGACATATCATATGCAAACTGTTAAAAACCACAGATAGAGAAAATCTTTTTTTTTATTGCATTTTAGGTTTTGGGGTACATGTGAAGAACATGCAAGATTGTTGCATAGGTACACACATGGCAGTGTGATTTGCTGCCTTCCTCCCCATCACCTATATCTGGCATTTCTCCTCATGCTATCTCTCCCCAAC
>CAUYLG010063954.1:20000-66105 GCA_963573385.1 Cacajao melanocephalus | reverse complement strand
GTGGCTCCTCCGCCGGGAATCTCCTAGTCTGTGGGCAACAAAAATTCGTCTGAAAGTGCGGCGTCCACTCGCTCTCTGCGCTTTCACTGGGAGCTACAATCCTGAGCTGTTGTTAATCGGCCATCTTGGATCTCTCTCTAGCAAGCAATTTTAATAAAAGGGGAAATCTTAAATAGCTGTCTGTTGTTACAGTCATTTAAAAGACAGGAAAAGAAAAAAACAGAAAAAAATACATGGAGCCTTCATCTAAGCATTTAGGTAAAAAAAAATACAAGTTAAAAATGATTTTCCCACCATCACTGACAGAGAGTGGAAATGAAGTAACCCACAGGACAGTCAATGCTGCCCATGCCCCACATATACCCAAGTCCCGTGGCCCTTCCACCATCCCATGGGGAGTGGGCAAACGTCACGTTAGGGTGTGGACCAGAGCTCAGTCTCATGTTCCTTGATGGGGACTGAGCTGATTTGATTTTCTTATGGTCACTTGTGAAAATGACAGCAACCTGCTGAGTAGCAGGCAAACCATTTTCCTTGTTTGTGTTTTGTTTCAAATTCCGTTTAGAAACCCCCTTTGCTTCACTTGGGGTTCTTCAGGCATCAGATTTATCTGAGCCTTGACTTGCACCTCCACCTCTAATTTTTTCAGAGATTTAAAGTACTGAATTGGCTTTCTGTGGCAGCTGCAGCAAAATACCGCAAACTGGATGGCTTACAGACAACGGAGATTTATTCTCTCACAATTCGGGATACAAGAAGTTAAAAATCAAGCTGCAGGCAGGGTTGCTTCCTTCTGGAGGTCCTCAGAGACTCTGTTTCATGCCCCTCTCCTAGTCTCTGGTGCTCGCCTGCCGTCCTTGCCATCCCTTGGCTTGTAGCCTCATTATTTCCGCCTCCACCTCCATCTTCACAGGGCCCTCCCCTCTGTGTGTCTCTGTGTCAAATCTCTCTCCTTGGTCTCGGAAGGACTGGTCATTGGGTTTAGGCACCACCCTAAATTCAGGATGCTCTCATCTCAAGATCCTTAAATTAATTATGTCTGCGAAAACCCTACTTTCAAATAAAACCACTACTGCAGGTACTGGAGATCAGAATGTGGACATATCCTTTTGGTAGCACTGTTTAACCCAGTACTCTCTTAATTATCCTACACAATATACCCATATCTCATGTTCTGTATGTATTCTTCTAAAAATCTCAGTTTAATAAGAGCAGGGCTTCTACCTAGTGAAGGATGTTTCAAGGCCTTCACCCTTCTCTTCTTTATGGAAACAATTCAGATTTTCATGTCCATATTACATTTTTATAAGCTAACCATTCTTCCTGACCTCTGTCAATGGGTCCTACCTGTAATGCGCTAAGTTGGATTGAAATCACTTTACTGCATGTCTACAGTATGTATCAATGCCCAGAATTCTGCCCAATAAAGTAAATTCCAGGATAGCACGACCATTTTCTCCAACAGTTCTATCCGATCCACATTAACTTAGTATTCATATTAGTCAATATGTAATCCAGGAATAGCAGCTCTGTTTCCTCTACCTTCTGAGACATGAAATTACCCCCAGTGCCAGTCTAGAATTTATCAGATGTTCAGCTTTTACTAAAACAGACTACTAGCAGATGTTTGGGGAGTAAGAGTCCCACACTACCTTGGTGATAAATTTACAATTTGTATTTGAAGAGCACCTCTCACAAGCCTGATCTGTCTTTGTAATGCATCCTATAACCGAACAGCAAATTGCTTTTGTAGTTTTCTTCTTTGATTTTCACCCAGATAACTGCTCTGGCCTGTGGTGTGCACATTGCTACACAGAGTCTCCATGTGTGGCATATGGCTAATGTTCACTCTGCATGCTCCTACATACTCTTGCATACCTTTCCAGATTAGTTTAGCATCTTTGAATAAGGTACTCCCTCTTATTACTGTATTTTAGTTACAAGTTCCACCCTGGGCGGTGTCTGAGATGGTCAACCCACATGGATCCAAGCAAATTAATGGATGTAAAGCACTTAGCACAATAACTGGCATGTAAAAAGTGCTTCATGAACACTGGCTGTTACTTACTCCATTCATTAGAAAATAAATAAGGTCTTGGCTGGGCCTGCTGGCTCACACCTATAATCCCAACACTTTGGGAGGTCAAGGTGGGTGGATCACTTGAGCTCAGGAGTTTGAGACCAGCCTGGCCAACATGGCGAAACCCCATCTGCACAGAAAATACAAAAAAGTATCCAGACGTGGTGGTGTGTGCCTACAGTCCCAGCTACTCAGGAAGCCGAGGTGAAAGGATCGCTTGAGACTGGGAGGTCAAGGACGCAGTGAGCCGAGACTGCACAACTGGACTTCAGACTGGGTGCCAGAGTAAGGCTTTGTCTCAAAGAAAAAAAAAAAAGAAAAGAGAAAATAA
The DNA here is from genome assembly GCA_963573385.1 of Cacajao melanocephalus. Taxonomy (NCBI): domain Eukaryota; kingdom Metazoa; phylum Chordata; class Mammalia; order Primates; family Pitheciidae; genus Cacajao; species Cacajao melanocephalus. The sequence goes on along the minus strand of CAUYLG010063954.1, from coordinate 63,694 downwards.
AATAAAATGAAATGAACAAGCTCTCAAGACGAGCTCCCAGCTTTGACCATGTTCTCCACATCAGGGTTGCTGGGCAGCACCTCAACAGCAGCACGGCAGTCAGGACTCAGACTTGGAGCTTCAGTCCCAGGTCTGGATCTCACTTACCACAGGTTAGCTAGTGGCCTTGGGTCTGTGACTTAATGCCTCTCAGCCCTGGGGCCTTCATCTGTAGAAGCCAGATGAGAGTAGCTCTTCCTCAAAGGCGACTGAGACAAGGCGCAGAACTTGCTGTGTGGTGGGACGACTGCATACACCACTAGGGCCCATCGCTAGTCCCAGCACAGTGGGAGACCCCAGCTCCCTACCCACAGCAGTTCAGCTTTCCTGAGACTATCCAGCTCAGACTTCATGCAAGTCTCTTTCTCCCTTCCTTAAATCATCAGGGCAAGGTACTGGGATGATGTTTTCATTTGTTTACTCAACAAATATTTATTGAGTACCTACTATATCAGGCATTCAACAGTATGCCAGACAATGAAGTTGACATTTCGGTCTGAGGAGGAGAGAAACAATGGGTAAATAAATGAGAATTTCAAGTAGAAACAGTGTAATGAAAATAAAATGGTATAAGCCAGAGAGTTACTATCTGTGGAAAGTGGGGAGGGGGGTTACCCAAATTGGGTTGTCAAAGATGACCTGAATGCCTCAGGTCATACAGATGACCTGAATGCTGAGATGGTACCAGCCCCCAAAACCTAGACTAGCAAGAGCGTTGTACACATAGTGAATAAGCAAGATCAAAAACCCTGAGTTGGGAAGAATCTGGTGTCTTGGGGAGAGGTAGTACACGAGGCTGGAGAAGTGGGCAGGCCACAGCAAGGATTTTAGCAGATCGGCAAGTTTCCTGCCAACAATGCATTTTGTAGCAGACATAATCTGTGCTCCACTCACGCCAAGGTCCACCATGCCTTTATTCAGACCTTCAAAATCAAATTTATTTTCCAAAATCTGTAGCGAGGGTAACCTACTTCCTCTTCCCAGGACAGGCAATCAGAAACTTCACGGATGCCTTAGTGCTTGAGTTTCCTCTCCAGACCTCAGTCATCTGATACGCACTTGATTTTTTCCCCCAATACCATTTATTCTCCAGCGAATTAGCAGAACTGTATTAATTTAAACTTGCCATTTTCTACCAAAAAATATGGGTCAACTTCTAGGGAATCTGAGTGAAGAAGAACTATTATAAGCTAACACAGAATTAGAGACAAACTACATTCACCCAAAAACCACCGATGGAAGGGAAGGGACTCAGCTAAGCATCGACAGGACTTTTAAAGTGTGGTCCCTGTGCAGATGCCTGCCTTGAACAAGACTGGAGGAAGGATCCTGTCTTTCCTAAATGGCTTCGAAGCTGTGAACCTCTCAGCTATAAAATTATAGCAGGCATGGGGAGCCTGGGGATTGAGCCCATGCAGGAGTTTTCTTCAGTGCCGTGTGTTGGATCAAATTCAAGACGAGAATGGTTGAATAGTTTTCGTGTCTCCCACTTCAGCAAGTAAATGACAACTCTCCCATTCGTTCTAAGTAGATTATAGATTAAATAATGAATAGTTTTGATGCTAAGTATCAAGCACTTATATCTATTGGAAAATAGTCCTTAATGTGTGCTGAATTACAAAATAGGTTTATTTGCCAAACATTTACCCTTCCTCTAAACTTAGTGATATGCTAGACATGAAATGCAGGTTGCTTTTCACAAAGCTGGAGCCAATTTCTGGCAGCCCTGAGACCAGAGGGACAAGAAGGATTCATGGCCTAATGCTGAACCACTCCGGATGGAGCTGGGAAGCAAACGGCTTGGCAAATTCCAGAGAATGCTCTAGTCTCCCTCAATCTGTTGCTTCGGTAAACTACACTTCAGGCTTTATTCCCCAGTGAGAGTTCATGTGAATGATTAGAATTTTTTTTTGCCATAAATATATCAACTTTAAATAGTCTTTCTTCCTTAACATATTTTATATTTTGCAGAGAAACTTGCATTTCTTCTTCCTTATTCTCCTGGAATAAACCATTCACAAGTCTCTTTTAGAGATATTAAGAGAAAATTGTATCACAGAAATTATGATGATGCTGATGATAGCGGCAGAAATGACCACTTACAGGGCATTTGCAATGTGCCACACACTGTGTATGGCCCTTTCCAAGTAGTCATGAACTACTTTTCCTAGCTTCATTTCACAGGTAAGGAAATCCATCCCCAAAGCTTTGAAGTTCATTGCTGTAGTACATTACCCTTGATCAAGGCAGAAGTTAGCTAAGTTCCTGTAGAAATTACTAGATAACAGAGGACTTGAACTCTATTTACTGGCCATAAGACAGTACACAATGGGTGGGGGAAAGCAGTGGCAGGGAAGGCGCAGTCCGCAGACCAGGGTAACACATGGCTCAGAGGAGGCTGCCTGCCCCTAGCCATCAACAAATAAATAGGTGACCCCTAGAGAGGGGGCTCCCCTCAGGCTTTCTTGGGGCCCTGACATGGTATCTTTGTACCTAATACTGAGGATATGTGTGTACATTAAAGAGGACAGGACGGATGAAGACAGAATAGTACTGGGTATCAACGTAGAGTCCCCCTCCGAGAGTTCACAGATGCATCCACCCTAGGTTCTCTGCTGCAAAACAGGCCAGTGAGGCTACTCCATCACCACCAGCATTTGGGTTTGTCTGCTGGTAGAGGGGACACTTACAAGGCATTTGACTGACTGTAGTTAAGCTAATATTCACTGATTTAAAACACTTCCTTTGATATATGATACTTCCCCATCACAAAGTCACCCTTTCATTCTAACAAAACGCTGAGGAACACACTCCTTCCTGAGGTTTGGCTCTGGCTGGGAAGGAAATAAAGCTCATTTTGAAAAGGTTCAGAAATGGGGTGAGCACAGAATCCCCCTTTTCCCACTGGCAAATACTAGAACAATGCCAGTGTTGCAGACTGTCGGCAGCTCTCTGGAACTCAAACAGCTTGCTTGGAAATCAGTGCCGAGTATCTACCTGCTCCAGAAGCATCAGTAGTTTTTGAAAACCCATCACAGAGAGATTCATGCCACTGCCTGAGGCTTCACACCATTCTGATCTGGCCCAGGACCCCTTTTGAAAATAAATCCACTTTTCCTCCAGCTTCCAACATACGCCCACATCTGCACCAGGGCCAAGCTCACTGAGGCTTTCTCTTTCACATCATCTGATTGTTTCCTTTATGGTAACTGTTACCACTACTGAGCAACACCACCCCCAAAGGGCATTAAATCATGTCATATTTTCTAATGTCCCCTAAAGCATTTAGCACCTATACTGGATATAGTATGCATTTATTTATTTATTCATTCATTCAGAAATTTTTCTTTTTTTTGAGACAGAGTCTTGCTCTGTCGCCAGGCACCAGGTTGGAGTCCAGTGGCGCAATCTCGGCTCACTGCAACCTCCGCCTCCCAGGTTCAAGCAATTCTCCTGCCTCAGCCTCCCAAGTAGCTGGGACTACAGGCACGTGCCACCACATCCAGCTAATTTTTGTATTATTTTTAGAGACGGGGTTTCACCATGTTGACCAGGATGGTCTCTATCTCTTGACCTCGTGATCCACTCACCTCAGCCTCCCAAAGTGCTGGGATTACAGGCATGAGCCACCGCGCCCGACCTGGAAAATACTTACTGAATGCCTACTAAGTGCCAGGCACCTGCTAGGATTTTGAGACAAAGCAGTGGGCAAAACCAGACATGGCCTTTAACCTAGCGGAGTGCACAGCCCAGTGGGGGAAAATGGAATCTGCAGAATGCACAGGCATGGGGTAGGCGGGTTGCAGAGTGGTCCTGGCAGAGCCAAGAAAGTCTAAATGCCTGGAATGCAGGAAATAAAAAGGAGGCTGGATTGGGAACTGGGGACAGAGGGAACCAAGCAGGGCTTTGCAGACCTGTGTCTGCAGTCTGTCCTCAATCTCAACAGCAGTGGAGGCCTCCTTTGTCATTTAGAGAGCAACCAAGCTGCGGCAGGTGGGTGGGGCTGCAGGGGTGGAGGCGAGTGTTTGCAGGCTCCTGCAGTCATCCATGGGGTACATGAGGGTGTCTGCACCACGGTGGCAGGGGGAGAGAAGCTGGTGGTACCCAGAGAGGATGTGCTTGCCAAACATGTGTTGGTCCAGGTTTTGCACTGGAGGCAGGTGCTGTGCTAGCCGTTGAAGCTCTCTTCTGCACTGGCCCACCATCCACGTGAAGAATCCCCCATAGTAGGAAGCCAGGACAACCATGCTGCAGAATCACTACACCATGGGGAAATGAGCCAAGAGGATGAGCATAGATAACACACAAATGGGAAATTCTGTTGACTGCAATGGGGAAGCGTGTCCCCAAAAAGCTGTCTTGTCACGGATTTGCTGACTAAAACTGATTTCACTGTTGAAACAGTCGTCAAAATGTAATCCCTTCAAGCTATTCTTGCTGTGTGTCTCCAACAGGCAGAACTGTATCACTGCAGCGTGAAAGAGTGGAAACCATGGGCAAGTGGTATCCTTGACTGCCCGGTTTCTCCAGGGAGGGCTTTCTTGGTGGGAGATGCAGCTCCACGTGGTACCAGCTGCTCTGCCCCCTCGTGCTCTATCATGCTCACAGTTCCAGGGAAGGCCCAGGCTATTACTGGAGGATGAGGGAACCTAGGCCCAGTGAGGGAACACCACACAGCAAGTGAGGAACACGGGTTCTCCTCTCATGGCCCCCTCAGCAGAGGGGATGCAGGAGATGGGGGATGCAGGATGGGGTGGGCTCAGAACCACTTAACCCTTGATCCCCATCCTAATCCCTCCTCATAAAGCCAAATCAACTCTTAGCCATTCCATCAATCAGAACTTAAAAAAAAAAACCTATGGGATTCGTAGCCTTGTGCTATGCTCTGGGGGTGGGGTGGGGGGACAAAAGAAACAATTCTGGAAAGAACTGGTAGATGACAAGTCATTTATAATAAAGGACAAAACCCAGTTACGAGAGTACGCAGCTGTCTTCATTTAGCAAGAACCCATTCCTGATATTCACTCAGAAAGTCTCTTCTCATTTTAACCTTTCGGAAGAGAGAGAGAAATTTAAACATTCCTTCCTTCCATCTTCTAGACAGGCCTGGCTCCCAGTAAAATATGATTTTGTGAGCCTGCCATCTGGGCTGATGCTATCAGCTTTTTATTGATATTTAATATAAACACAGCCTCAAGGCTAGCAGGTACCCTGACAGGGTCTGAAATATAATTGCCAGGGAACTGTACAAATGTGTGTAGCAATTAAGGAGCTGTCGGGGATACTGCTGGAGCGAAGACATAGAAGCTGCAGACTGGACAAAGAAAGGCCAGGGCTGCAGCTGGGGGCAGGTGGGAAGCAGAGGGCTATGGGAAAGGAATGGGTAGCAGCATCACAAATCACTACACAGTCAGAACTGCTGTGGGCCCAGAAACCGCACACAGGTAGATGAGAGGGTTATGGACTTTTAAAAAAGGGAACGGGGCAAGTTCAGGTTTGTTGTTTAGCAAAAGGCCAAGTGTTACTCTCCTGCCTCTAATATGAGGTTTATATTGGAGAGACAATATGTAACCGTGGGCCTGCTTCTCAGGGAATTCTGGATGGGGGGCTCAGGGGACAGGGGAAAGGAATTTGCTTTGTTTGTTTAACAGCTTTTTTGAGGTGTAGCTGGAAATTGCATTATGTATGGCTCTTAACATCTGTCACAGTGTCACCAGCCTGAAAACCTGGCTTGGGTGAGGAACATGAGATGAATTAGGAGAAGAGGTCAGCTCTGAGTGAGGAAGAAGAGAAGATGGACCACTGCAAGGCCAGCTCCAACACAGCGGGAATTTCAGGTGGGCCTTGAGGAGAGTAAAGAACGCCTTTGTGCCCTGTTCCACTTGCAAGTGCTGCCCACAGTCTGCTGTCATCGGTTTAACAGGCAGCATGGTGGTAGTGGTAGCAGGAATGGAGATGGCCATGGTGACACAGTGTAGACGCAGTCTTTCCCCTGGATTGGGATCCCCTGTCATCCTTTGAAATGCTGGGGAGCCCTGGTTTTGTAACTGGGAGAGGTGGAATAAGGAAGGAAGTGATGTCTACTGAACATACTGGGTTTGGGGATCAGAATGGCCAGGTCTGGTAATAAAGGCATCTGCCCCCTTAATTTGCTTTTCAATGCCTAGGAAAGGAGCTGCTGCTAGAGGTCTGAGCTGCAAATAGACAATGGGATAGTAGAGTAAAGAAATCTTGTTCTCCTCTTGCTTGAACCATGGGTGGAAAAAGCCTCGTCTTTCCTATGTCAGTGATTTCAGGTAGAACAAAGAACCTTTTAAAGATTTTAGCAGTTACATATTTCACGATGTTGGAGAAACTTTAACCAACACATCTAACTCATGATTCTCAAAATCCCTTGCCCCTAATATGGCTACATTTATTTAGACGAAAATAAAGAGTGAGTCGTTTAGATAATAGCTTAAAGTAGTCACGCAGGTGTTGAGCAATTTGTTGAGCTTAAAGTAGTCACACAGGTGTTGAGCAGGACTGGAGATGTCCTGAGTATGGCCCATGACCAGCTGAGGCTGGGGAAACACAGCTCCCATGGCTCAGAGCAGCAAAACTTCTCAGCTCCTCCCAGTTGCCCTCCTCAGTCACTCCGCACCAAAGCCGTAAAACTGTCATTCCACACCAAAGTCCAGAACAATCCGTGGGGTGGCAGGTGGCATATGAATACATCACTTGCATAAAGAAAATGAGGTTTTAGGCTGGAGTGCAGTGGCTCATGCCTGTAAACAATTGCTCTAGAAGGCCAAGGCAGGAAGATCATTTGAGACCAGAAGTTTGAGACCAGCCTGGGTAATATAGCAAGACTCCATTTCTACATTTATTATTATTATATTATTTTTAGAAGATTAGCTGGATGCAGTGCTGCATCCCTACAGTCCTAGCTGCTAGGGAGGCTGGAGTGGGAGGACTCCTTGAGCCCAGGAGTTGGAAGGTGCAGTGAGCCATGCTTATCCCACTGCACTTCAGTCTGGGCAAAAAGGCAAAACCCTGTCTCTCTCTCAAAAAAAAAAAAAAAAAAGAAAAGAGGGTTGGGGAAGGTTCTTCTTTATAATATAAATACATCCTCTATGTCTTCCTGCTCTGCAATTGACAAATTGCTGAATCCATTCAGCCCCCAAAATGTAAAACTGTAGATGTGGCCATGTAACAAAGGGCATTTCTAGCTCTCTACCCCTGGGGGAGTGTAAGCAGGAGTCAGAAACAGGCCTGAGAAAGTTCAGAAAGATGTTCCAAAAAGTGGGCGATATCATCTGCGAACAAATCTCGCAAGAGATCTGCCCCCTCCCAGAGTTCCAGGGAGGAAGCCAATTTTGTGCTGAGGTGCTTTTGATGGACATGGTACCAGAGGCCTGGGTTCTCATGGCTAGAACATTGTAAGTACATGCTCAATTTCATGTGAAGATCTACAGGTTGTAAACCTCCCTGAACTATACCACTGGAAGTTTAAACTGCTTCCAAAGGGTATGATGCATGCTAGGAATGATGCCAACTTCCAGTAATGTTAGCCAAGAACTATTAACAAGGAAACTCCAGCCGTCTTTGCACTGGACCTCATTCACCCTATAAATTCTTTTATCAACTATTTCTTTGGCTTGTTGAACAACAGCAGTTGAGCCAAATTAAATGAGACCAAATGACTCAGTTTATGGACCTCTGTGGCTCCTGTATACGAATTCCTAACTCCTGAGTGGTAGGGACAAGTGCTTGAAGATCCCCTCCTCTTGTCATATAAATGGCTCATTAAAAAAAAAAAACAAAAAATATAAATTTAATTCCATTAAGCTACTTATAACCAGGATGACTGTATATTTGATCATCCAAAGTGGACCACTTTTAAGAATAAAAGGGGATCTTTTAATTAATACATACAAACGAAGAGTACAAATTAGGCTTATCCTGAGAAAACCAAGATGAATGGGCACTCCATTTATAATCCATTCCACTCCATAAAGAATGGAACTAATTGACCATGTGTGTGTGGAATGTGTGTGGGGTGGGTGTGTGCGTGTGTGTGGTGTGCATGGGTTGATCTCTGATGTGATCATGATAGGCAGTTGGTTGGATAACCAAAAAAGATTACAGCAAGGAGTTATTTTCAAAACAAAACATTAAACAGCTTGTTTTAATAATTAGCCAGCCTTCACATGCAGGATCATGACCTTTTGAGTCTTGCAGGAGGCTAGCTGGCTGTGAGCATCTGCATGCTCTGGACACCAGCCCTCCAAAGCGTTTTATCAATGGGAGAAGAAATGAAGAACAGTAATTAATCCACTAAGTTGCTTAAGTGGAGGCTACTTAGGCGTTTCTACTGTAATTATGTCAGTGTTCTCTACTTCTTCAAGTTGGGGGTCTTCCCAATAGAAGGCACCAAACACACTCTACTCAAAATACCTTTAAAAATATTGGCCCAAGGAACTACAAAAATGAGAGGTAAAGATAGCTTTGTGGGGAAAATGATCCAGAGATTGGCCATGGCTTCACCCGAGACCTAGTTTTTGTCTTTATTTCTATTTCGCATCCTGCAGTGCTGGCTCCATGCTCCTCAGGTCCTTCCTTTCAGAAATCCAGTCCCTTCACCCCACTCCTTTTGTCCAGCATCTCCAGTCTTTTCCCTTAGAGGGCCACAAAATTGCCACCGCGCTTACAGTCATCACGTCTTTTCCTAACTCTACTGAGGCCGAATAGGGGGTCTTCAGGTATCTTCTGACTTTGCATGGATTATGACCATTGTTTGCCCATCCCTGAACTAGTCAGCACAGGAGGGTGACCTGCTTAAACCTATCAAGCCTTAGATCTGAACGTAAGCCCAGCAGCCCTGAAAGATGAGATCCTGAAAGAAATTCAGGTTGCCAGAATAAAGACCCCAGGGAAGAGGAAGATAAGGGAATCAAACATCAACATCTCTTCCAAGTTTCCAGTATTGTCACAAGCACTCAAAAGAGTCATCTCAGAGACCATAAAACACAGGGGACCTGGGATTTAACCAAGCCACAAACTCAGTTAACGGATTTAAGTTGGTCAGGATCATTCCCCAACACTTCCATACCATATGGGTGTACAAGAAATTTGTTAAGCATTCTAAAACTGCCTGGCTGACCGGGCGTGGTGGCTCATGTCTGTAATCCCAGCACTTTGGGAGGCCGAGACAGGTGGATCACAAGGTGAAGAGATCGAGACCATCCTGGCCAACATGGTGAAACCCCATCTCTACTAAAAATACAAAAAATTAGTTGGGCATGGTGGCACACATCTGTAGTTTTAGCTACTGGAGAGACTGAGGCAGGAGAATCACTTGAACCCAGGAGGTGGAGGCTGCAGTCAGCAGAGATTTCGCCACTGTACTATAGCCTAGCAACAAAGCAAGACTCTGTCTCAAGAAAAAAAACCAAAAAACTGCAAGGCAGATAAAAGGAACTTTATCATCACCAGCAAGGAAAGTTTAATGCAAGACATGGATCTCTTGGGATGCAAAGAAAAAAATCAAAGAGAGAAAGAAGTGCTTCATGGGAAATAATGTTGCAAGTCCAGCAGACTACATGCTACAAATAACAATGAAAATGCGGAAAATGTTACTGCTACTAAAATAAAACCAAGCAAGCCATACATATTTAACAGGAAGTACACCAAGAGTGGAACAAGCCAGTTGCTACAAAAATGATACATGACAAGGACAGGCCTTCAGAAATGGAAGTTGAGCTCCAAGAATCTTCAAGGACAGAACTACTTAGAAATTTTAGCTGAAACTATTTACAAAAGAACGTGCTTTAAAGTTAAGGGTTGGAAATACTTTTAAAATTTTGATTAGGTCAAACTTTATTATTTTCAAATTAAAAAAAATAAACTAATTCAGAAAGATCTAGCAATACAGGTACTAAAACTGATATATCATGACGTTGTTCTATTTTACCAGTTTGTTAGTTTGGAACATATTTTAAACAGCCAGAAGTATAGCTCACATCAAACCTTGGTAACATTTCAGACTCCTAACACATATGATGACTAATTTTATCATAGCAGGTAACTAGAAACAAGACATGCTATCTATGCAGCCAGTATCCAATTCACCTTTTTAGTTTCATCCTCCATAATTTTACCATTTGGTCTACTTGATTATTTTTAAACAGCTTGGTTTTATTCTGTTTATGAATTAATGGACATGCCAATTTAAAGTTGCTGCTATTTCAATAGCATTTACATGATTAAAATATAATAAATGTTTTTAAGAACTGAAAACTCTGTTACTCATGGAATGTCTCAAAGCAAAGACCATCCATGATGCCAGGTCAAAGGTTACAAAGTAAAAATCTAAAAAGCTAGCTTGAGGCTAGGCATGGTGACTCATGTCTATAATCCCAGTGCTTTGGGAGGCTGAGAAGGGAAAATTGCTTGAGGCCAAGAGTTTGAGACCAGCCTGGGCTAGTGAGATCCCATCTCTACAAAAATTTAGAAACCTAGCTAGGCACAGTGGTGCACACCTATACTCCTAGCTACGTTGGAGGCTAAAGTGGGAGGAGCCTTAGCCCAAGAATTGAGCCCAAGAATTGGAGGCCGCAGTGAGCTATGTTCATACCACCACACTGCAACAGAATAAGCCTCTGCATCTTTAAAAAAAAAAAAAAAAAAAAAAAAAAGCTAGTTTGGTCAGTGTCAGATCAGAAGATGAGAGGAACTAACGACAACAATAATAAAAGATATAGAGATAGAATAATAAAAACTGTTTCAAAACATAGCATACCATAAAAGGTAGAATTATTTAAGAGCAAACATGTCACTTAGATATTTAATTCAATATTAAGTTATTCAATATTTGCTCTCTAAAACATATTATGTACTTACCATTTATATATGGAGATATTATCTATTACAATTGAATTACAGATAAGACATATTTAATTAGCATATGAGATCAGTAAAAATTCATACCAGAGGGTCAATCCAATCCTCTTGAAAAATCCAAAGCCTATGTATAAAGAAAAGAAGGACAAAGAAAAACAAGCCCTTTTGTTTTGAAAGCAGCTAACTACACAGTACAATGAGGGGAACAAAAAAATTAATAACTTTCTAGGTCCTTAACTTTCTCCAGACGCTGTCTTTAAAGCAAGAAAAAAAAAGGTTCAAATGTTTTAAATCTCTCCGAAACTATTCGCAAAAACAATATGGAAAAATATAACAGATACACAAAGGCAACTTGGGGTGAATATATTAAGGACCCACAACTGCAAATTCTAAAATCTGTTTAATTGTGCCAAACAGAAAGACAAGACAGACCTTTTGATAAAGAAAATGCAAAGAGTACTTAAGAAAAAAAATCCTGAGGTCCTGAGCCAAGGATTATTCCTCAGTGGGGTCCTCTAGCCTGACAGGACCACCAAAACACAAGCTGTGCTGTCACACTGGCCACCTCCCAGAACAGGGACAGAGGCCAAGCCTCAGCCCCGAAATGGCAGGACGGTGGAATAATAAATGAATTCTTCAGTAAGTCTTCACTTGGTGCTTTTGATCTTAAACCAGATATACAGCTGTTTTTTGGAGGGCCAGGAAGTAGAAATCATCCTTTAAATATAGTTTCATTCTTTGCCTTAAAAGATAAATTCTTTTTTTTTTTCTTTTTGAGGCAGAGTCTTGCTCTGTCACCCAGGCTGGAGTGCAGTGGTGCAATCTTGGCTCATCACAACCTCCACCTCCCAGGTTCAAGTGATTCTCCTGCTTCAGCCTTCCGAATAGCTAGGACTATAGGCATGTGCCACCAGGCCCAGCTAATTTTTTTGTATTTTTAGTAGAGACAGGGTTTCACCATGTTAGCCAGAATAGTCTTGATCTCCTGACCTCATGATCCTCCCGCTTCAGCCTCCCAAAGTGTTAGGATTACAGGTGTGAGCCACTGCACCTGGCCAAAAGATAATTAGTTAACAAAAATATCCTCTGTTAAAAAAAATCAAATGATCAGAAAGAAAACTAAAGTCACCCCATCCAATTAAGTACAACTGTTAAAATCCTGATATAAAACTGTTTACTCCTTCCTCCATCTATGGAAAGACATTTTGTTTGTACTAAGATGGGATTATTACAACCTAACTCCACCCTCTGACCTTTTTGTTCCATTTATCAATTTCCTAAGCCATGTGCATATCTCTCTGATCTATTACAGCAGTATAGCATTCCATTTCAAGTACGGAGACATAAAAGGGTCTGTTTTCATGAGTGAGATTTTTAGTACCCAGAGTATTTGAAAGGATCTGTATTAATGGAAATAAATGTAACCTCCTCACAAACATAAAGAGAAAAGGGCTGGAACTGAGTGGTAAAGCTTGTGTCTTTACTATAAAAGTGTGTGAGGTGTTAGCTTGTCAAAGTAATTCCAATGGATATGTCCAAGATAATTCCCCCAAACCTCATTCTCTCTTGTCTTTTTCTGATAAACAAATAGAAATAGTATTTTAAATTTTCATTATGAAATAATTTTGTGATAGTTAATATTGAGTGTCAACTTCATTGTATTGAAAGATGCCAAAGTATCATTCCTGGGTGTGTCTGTGAGGGTGTCGGTAAAGGAGATTAACATTTTGAGTCAGTGGGCTGGGAGAGGCAGACCCACACTTAATCTGGGTGGCACCATCTGATCAGCTGCCCGTGCAACTAAAATAAAGCAGGCAGAAGAAGACGGAAAAGCGGACTTGCTGAGTCCTCCGGCCTTCAGTTTTCTCCTATGCTGGATGCTTCCTGCCCTCAAACATCAGAGACTCCATGTTCTTCACCATTCGGACTCTTGGGCTTACACCAGTGGCTTTCCAGGGGATTTCGGGCCTTTGGCTACAGACTGAAGGCTGCCCTGTTGGCTTCCCCACTTTTGAGGTCTTAGGACTCGGACTGATCTACCGCTGGCTTCCTTGCTCCCCAACAGGCAGATGGCCCATTGTGGGACTTCACCTTGTGATTGTGTGAGTCAATTCTCCTTAATAAACTCCCTTCCACGTACACATATTTCCTATTAGTTCTGTCCATCTAGAGAACCCTGACTAATACACATTTCAAACATCAAAAAAGTTGCCAAAATTGTAAAATGAACAAACAAAAACCCACACGCCCTTTCTTAAATTTTAACCTCTTACTTAACCACAGCCCAGGAATCAAAACCGCAATATTGCCACTGCTATAATACCATCACCTACATCTACAGATCTTATTTAAATTTCATCAGTGTCCCTACTCTGGGCCTAGTCTCAATCCAGGACTACACATTGCCTACCTCTAGTCTCTAATTCAGGACAGATCCTCAGTCTTTCTTCAGCCGTCACGATCTCGACGCTTTCCACTTCCTCCGGCAGTACCGTGTGATGGTAACTTCAGAAACTGCATAACAAGACTCAGAAGCGCCCTGGCCAGTTAAGTGTCTAAGGGCTGCCTTAACAAAGCTACCACCACCAGGGTGGCTTAGAAACTTACTCCCTCCATTCTGGAGGCCAGAAGCCTGGAGTAAAGTTGTTTGCAGAGCTGGTTCCTTTTAGAGGCACCCAAGGAGAAACTGTCCCAATCCTCTCTCCCAGCTTCTCGTGGTTGCTGGAAGTCCTCGTTGCTTGGTTTGTAAACACATGACTCCTATTTCTGCCTCCATCTTTATATCACCATCTTCTCTATGTGCCTCTGCGAGTCTTTCCCTTTTCTTAAAAGGACACATGTCATTAGATTTAGGGCCCACTCTAAATCCAGTAAGACTTCATCTCAAGATCCTTAATAGTTACATCTGGAAAGGTCCTATTTTTCAAACAAGTCACTGATATGGAATGAATGTTTATGTTCCCACAGAATTCACAGATTGTGAGGAAACCTACAATAATCCCTAATCCCCAATCTGATGGTACGAGGAGATGGAGGCTTTGGGAGGTAATTAAATCACAAGAGTGGAACACTCATGATGGAATGAGTGCCTTTAAGAAAAGAGACATAAGGCCGGGCACAGTGGCTCACGCCTGTAATCCTAGCACTTTGGGAGTCCCAGGCAGGCAGATCACGAGGTCAAGAGATCGAGATAATCCTGGCCAACATGGTGAAACCCCATCTCTACTAAAAAATATAAAAATTAGCTGAGTGTGGTGGCGCACGCCTGTAGTCCCAGCTACTCTGGAGGCTGATGCAGGAGAATCGCTTGAACCCGGGAGGTGAAGGTTGCACTGAGCCAAGATGGCGCCACTGCACTCCAGCCTGTCACCTGGCAACAAAGAGCTCACTTCCTCTCTGCTCGTTTACTGCCATCTGAGGACACAGGAAGAAAACAGCCATCTGCAAACTCAGTAAAGAACCCTCCCCAGAACACAACCACTACGTATTTACCCGACCACTTCATATACGTACCAGACCAATGCATACTATGGGACAATGACTGGGTTGTTAAGTCCTGTGAGACAATTTCTCATGTTACCTTAATATGAGATAGCATTAACAGATGAAAATGATTATTTTATTTCTGAAAAACAGTATCAAATTTAAAATGTCCACATAGTATCTTGGGGAAGATAATGGCAAATTATATTTAGTTTTATATTTGGTACTTAAATTATTTTATTAAAAAAAAGCTTAGCAACAGCTTCACAGTCCACTATTGTTTCTTACTTGAGGTGAACATTTACCAGTGATCAGTCTGTTAACCAGGGAAGAAACTCTGGTATCCAGGGAGGCATCTGGGTTTGAGGATGCCATTGAATTGGATGTTCTTGTAGGAGGTCGTTATTTCCATGAGTGGCCGACTCCAGTTCTGCCTCACAGGCCAAGTGAAAGGGACGCTGGGGACATGTTCAATAGCCCGGCCACCACTTGATTAGAGGAGATGAGGCTCACTTGGTAGGATTTGCTTTTTGCCTTAATTCACTAGGGGAGAAACAACAGCTTGTCTCTTCCAAGACAGCTGCAAATTGAGTTGGTGATTATTTCGCTCCTACCCATGGGCTTTCCAGGCTCACCTATTTTTCTTCTTTTAGGGAAAACGGATGGCAGTTCCTCTCTTCCAACCCAGGAGCAGGCCTGCTCGTCGGCAGCTCTGCAAAACTGGTCCTAAAATACCCGGCCACAAACGGGCTGGCTCTGAGAATACTATCTGACATATCTCACCAGTCTCCCAGTTAAACACATTTCTTTCTTCACAAATTTCTTTAATCAAGCAGAGGAGCCTCTCACACTCACAATTTGTGAGCTGCCTGTCCCAGTCTTTGAGCTTATCAATTTTGAAAAAGTAAAGCTTTGAAAACAGAGATGACTACTCAGAACGTATTCTCACCCTTAGCTTCTGTGAGTGCTGTTATGTGTGTGTGTCCACAAGGAGGTCAACTGAGATTGAGATGACTTTGGTCAGGAAGGCAAAAGTAGAGGAAGGCAAAGAGATGCAGCCTTCACATGGAAACAGGGTACATGCCACACAGATGCCCCAAAGCAAAAAAAAACCATTTAGCACATACATCTCTGTCTCTCTCTCTAAAACACACACACACACAGTACACACCACACAAATGCCTCAAGACAAAATAAACCATTTAGCACATATCTCTCTCTCTCTCACACACACACACACACACACACACACACAGTACATACCACACAAATGCCTCAAAACAAAATAAACCATTTAGCACATATCACACATACATACACACACACACACACACACACACACACAACAGGGTACATACCACATAAACACCCCAAAGCAAAAGAAACCAATTAGCACACACATCACACAGGCATGCATGTGTGCGTGCGTGCACACACACACACACACACACACACACCCCTTCAAAATACAACAGAATACTGATGATCCTGGGGAAGGCACCATTAACTGTTCATTAGGCTGCATTTGAATGAGAAATAACACAAGAGAAGGAAAAATAGGGGCATTTTCAATAACACATCTCCCTAAAAAATAACAAAGGTCATGTATGTAGCACTTTCCATTTGCCCAGCTAAGCACTTTCATGCTGTGGCTCATTTAAGCCTCTCTGATAAAGGTGTTATCATGCACACTCACAAATGAGGAAATTGAGGCCACAGAAGGCTTAAGTAATTTGCCCAAGGTGACACCACTAGAAGACAGTGGAACACGAACACAGCTAACATGACTGAGCACTCAGGACGTGTCACGGAGCTATCCTATAACATCTATGGATAGTAACACAATTCATCGAAACAACTCTAGGGTGAGTACTAATGTAATTCTCATTTTACAGACAGGGAAACTGAACATAAGCCACCAAGTAACATGTTCAAGGCCACACAGTTAGCAGCAGAACCATGAGGTAAATCCTCTTGACCGCATTTTATTGACAGAAACCAATGTAAAGGGAGAATAAGTAAATTATTGGGGCCACATTTCCAAAGTTCAAAACTAAGGCAAATTCATACATATACTATGGACTCTTCTGGTCCCACCTCCTTAAGAGAGGTGGGCCTGGGATCTCTCAGGCACATGGATACACCTTGAATAAAACCCGATAGAGCACCCCCAGAATTCTTTGCATCTTTGCACCAGGGCCAAAGGCAATGAAGACGAGGCAGCATGGGAGGACAGTGACTCCCTCAGAACACGGGCTGTTAGGAGAAAGCCGCCTTTCCCTTGAGGTAGCCTCCATGAATGCCCAGAAGCCTGGTATCCTCTCTCCCTGCTTCCCTGAATCCCCAAATCCTCCTTGTGTTGTCAGAGGACCATTATAGCCCACAGGCCAGGAGAAGAGGCTGTGAAGGGGCCAGGGTGCTCTCTCTCTTCCTTAGCCACGAGGGCATGCCTAACACAGCTTCTTCCATGAATGAATAAGGACTCCCCCAAGGGAAGCTGGGAGGAGGGGGAGGAAAGAGGAACTGAGAAACAGAACAGAACAGAACAGAGCTGTTCAGTGTCCTGGGAAGGCATTCATATCAGACCAGTGTGGGATTCACTGGCTGATAGTATGCTGGTATTTCATTGGTGTCCACATCATTTAACTTGCCAAATATTGCTCTCAGTCAAGCAACCTTGGGGTGCTAGGGAGCAGCCCATGGGGTGGACAGTGGCAGGGTTGGCAGGTCCTTAAATAATCTAAAAGGCCCGAGGAGGTGATGTGACTTGTTCAAAGCTGGTTCTCAGCAGGCTGGTTCAAAGCTGGTTCTCAGCAAGAACTCAGCCAGATCACCTCCTGAGTTCTGCTCCCCAAGTGGACACACACCTGGGTGGTCACATGACTCTGCAGGGTGGAGCGTTCTTGGGTGAGAAATATTAGTGAATGAATAGCGCAAAGCCAGGGTCCTAGTGTGGATCACAGAGAGGGACAAAGAGCCCTCTCAGACTTCTGCATGGAGGATGAGAGCAACCAACAGGGATGTCTCAGCCAGGTACTATTCTGGGCCAGAACCAAAGGCCAAGGTGCAGCTCTCCCACAGACATGGTACCCAGCTCAAGTTCAGAGTGAGCTGCTGGCATTCTTCCCAAGCATTGTCTCACCTAGTTTGTATAAGGGCTGCCTAACCACAGGGAGTGAAGACTTCAAGGCAAACAAACAGCCAGGTTCAAATCCCTACTTGACTGTGTCTGGGTGTCCGTGAGCAGGTAGGAACCCTATGAGTCCCTGTAAAATGGGGCATCCATGTTTTCCTCCCGCTGTGACCTGAGCATCAGGGGTAACTCCATAGAAACGGTGCTCAGTGTAGAGCCTGGCTCTAGCAGGCACTCAAAACATAATTGCTTCCATTATTCTGTTTGGATACAACCACGGTGGAGCTGTTTCCCTACAAGTGCATGACCCACAGTAAGTGTTCACTGAATGTTAAATAAGTGACTCCAATGAGGGAGTGCTATTAGCACTCCCATTACAGAGGGGCAAGCAAGGGACGGGGTATGTGTGTGTGTGAATCATTTCCTCTAAGGTCCTATAGCATGGAGAGGTGAGGTCAAGAACTTAACCATTCCCTTAAGTCCAGAGCCCACTTGCTTCACCACCACATGATGTGCCTCTGCCCTCAGAGTCAGAGTGTGTAAGTTCCAGGACAAGTTAACCCTAATCGTGCACATGGCCAAAAGAGGAGCTCTTCCTGAGATGATCGACATGCCTGCATCCTCTGCTCTGTGTGTCTCTGTGCCTGTCTCTCCCTCCCTTCTTCCATCTCCCCGTCTCTCTCTGCCTCAGTTTCCTTATCTGTAAAAAGAAGATAACAATATTTAGCTGATAGGACTAAGAGAGCATCATTGTTATTGACAGGAGTTATAGCCATCTATTGAGCATCTATTCATGCGCACCAGTCTGCCTAGTGCCTGGCACTGCATCTCCCCCACTGAGGTGAGGTGGGGACAGCACCATTCACAAGTGAGAGAGAGGAAGAGACTTCTTCGGAGGTGACACAGTGCTGGGCACCTAAGAACACTTGATGCATGGCAGCTGCTCTAATAATAGCAAGAGAATAGTGAGAGAAGAGAATGAGACAGGAAAGATCCTTTTCAGAAATGCCCAGGGTCCTCATCTCACCCCATTCTTGGCTAGGATTGCTCCCCCAGCACCTGGCATTCTCTTTTTTTGAGGCCTGCTGGCTGTGGCCCAGGGCCAGCCTGTACACTGGCCACCTACCCAGAGCTGGCTTTCAGAGCAGCAGCAAAGCAAGCCATGGAAGTAAGAGTGACATGGGGACATGCGGCCACCCTGTGGAGGACACATTTGCCCATTACTGGTCTGCTGGCCTGGCTGGTTTCTGAAGGAGTTCCCATCGGAGGAGCAGGGATAATCCCTTGCGGGCTGGGTCCCCATCGTCCTTGAGATTGTCCTGCTCCCTCTCTGCATATCTCAATTCATAAACAAATGGAAAGTGTTCCAACCTAACCATGAATATACCAAACATATCCACAAAAATGCTCACAGCATAAAATCCAGAAAGTACAGAAAGTGACAGAGAAGGAAAAGAGCAACCTATAATCCAGTAACCCAGGACGACCACCTTTACACTGATAAATGCCAGTCTATGTTATCATTTCCTACCCCCTACATATAATGACCTGCTTCATGTATGTGGCATGCCAACATCGGCCTGGCAGTTTTTCACCAGCTCTATACCATAAGATTAGAGGTCAAGCTGAACACTGGATGTTTTTAATAACTTTTTGCTGCTCTAGGGTGATTCAAGTGGAAAGCCCACATTTTTAGATGGAATACATGGAGCGCAACCACAAACAGTCATATCTAAATAGCTCTTAGCAGTGAAATCTCCAAGAAATCCTCTGTAAGTTGAAACTTCTAATTTTCCAACAAATAACCTTTTAGCCTCTTTTATTTTGGGTCGTTCTACCTGTGGCCACTTCATCTGTTTTCCAGACAAGAATGAGTTCAGAGCTGACACTGACAAATTGACCAGCACAGGCTCTGGTCACATCAGACATTATTCAGCCTCCCGACAGGTGACCTGTCCATCTTGCAGCTTCTACATTTAGCTGGGCAATGTGTCCTGATACGAACTCCAGCTTGGGCCAGGATGCCAGCTCAGGACACAGCCTGCCATCATATATTCTCTTAATAAATATTCAGCAGCATAAAGTGATACCTCTATAATTATTAATAATTTAGAGTTCCCAATATTCTGTTTTCTCAATTATAGCCATTATCAGAAATGTAAACCAATGAAGGATATAACAGCTTAACATCCACATAAAACAAAGGAGATGGCAGGCACAGAGAGAATAAAAATAGAAGTTATATTTTAACCTTGAATCCTCACAAAGTCCAGAATTGACACATGAACATTGTTATAATGAAAAACTTACGCTTTTATGGAATAAAACAGTAAGTTCTATGAATCAAGACAACAAAAAATAGAAAATGTGACACAAAAAGGATACCAAATATTTGCTTATTCATTTAAATATTTCTTAGAACTTACTTTATTTGAGACACTATTTTAAAGCAGTGAGTCCCAAATTTTAAAATGCCTCGGAATCAACTGGAGGACTTGTAAAAAAACAGATTGCTGGGCATTCTCTCCAGAGTATTTGATTGAGTAGATCTGGGGGAGGGCCCAGAAATTTTCATTTCTAACAAGTTCCCAGATGATACTGACGCTGTTGTTCTGGGAACACAATATGTGAGCCACTGTTCCAGGCTATAAAAATATAGCAGAGAACAAATCAAAGCCCTTCCCCCGTGGAGCTTGCATTCTACTGGAATGATGGCAAGCATAAAACAATTTCAGTAGTGGCAAATGGGTCATTTCTACCATGAAAAGATAAAGTCAGAGAAGAATTGAGAATGATAGAGAAGATAGAAATCATTTATTTTATTTATATTGCTTATTTATTCTTTGAGACAGGGTCTGGCTTTGTCACACAGGCTGGAGTGCAGTGGTGTAATCTCAGCTCACTGCAGGATCGACCTCCCTGGCTCAAGCAATTCTTCCACCACAGCCTCTTGAGTAGCTGAGACTACAGGCATGCACCACAATGCCTGACTAATTTTTCTATTTTTTGTAGAGACAGTGTTCATCATGTTGCCCAGGCTGGTCTTTAGCTCCTGGGCTCAAGTGATCCTCTAGCCTTGGCCTCCCAAAGTGTTGGGATTATAGGCGTGAGCCACTGTGCCCAGGCAGAATCATATATATATATATTTATTTAAGAAGTTGGTCAGAGACATAATTTCTGGGGAGGTAGCATCTAAACAAATGGAGTGAACGAATGAAGAGAGATAGGCCATACACCATTACAGTGGGAAAGGCTTCCAGCTAGATGGAGCAACGCATGGGAAGATCCCCACATGGTGATGAGCTTCACGTGTTGAAGACCAGCACAGAGTAAGCTGGGGTGACAGCTTACTGAGAAGAAATGAGCTCTGAGAAGACAGGAGGGCAGTGAAGCTCTTCTATAAGAAAGTTACAGTTGTGAGTGAAGATGTGATGCAATCTGATGCATGTTTTAAAAGACTACCTTGAGGCTGGGCATGGTGGTTCACACCTATAATCCGAGCACTTTGGGAGGCCGAGGCAGACAGATCACCTGAGATTGGGAGTTCAAGACCAGCCTGACCAACATAGAGAAACCCTGTGTCTACTAAAAATACAAAATTAGCTGGGCGTAGTGGTGCATGCCTGTAATCCCAGCTACTCAGGAGGCTGAAACAGCAGAACCACTTGAACCCAGAAGGTGGAGGTTGCAGTGAACCAAGATTGCATCATTGCTCTCCAGCCTGGGCAACAAGAACAAAACACTATCCCCAAAAAAAAAAAAAAAAAAAAAAAAACCCACAAAAATAAAAGACCACCTTGAAATATACACAATTATTATTTGCCAATTTTAAAAATTTTAACAAAAGAAGAATTTAAAACTACCCATAATTTTGCCACCAAAAAAGACTGCCCTGGCTATTTTGAAGTGTGGAGAAAAGGCTGTTGTCCAGAAACAGAGATAGAAGCAAGAAGAACTGTTAGTCAGGAGGCAATCAGAGCCTGCCAGGAGAGAGATGACAGCCTGACCAGGGTGGTCACCAGGAGAGCAGGCAAGGAGGGTGGCAATGGAAACTGTCCCGACCAGAGCTGACAGACTTCCAGTGGGACAGGATGTGGGTGTGTGCGAGAGACGGTTCCAGGATGACCACAGTGCTTAATAAATACGTTTTTATTTGGAAAAATTCACAGAAAAGTTTCAAGAATAAAAATAGCACAAAGAACAACTGTATATTTTTCTCCGAGACTGTCCTATTTTGAACACTTTATCCCACTTGCTTCAACATTTAAACACACACACACACACACACACACACACACTATTTTCCATTTCAAACCACTTGAAGACAAACTGCACACATCATGACCCTTCTCCCCTAAATACCTCAGAGCACCAATCTTTTGAGCCTGGTACATCCTGTCGTATTTATGCACTGCCTTTTCTGAGTGGGCATGATGCTTGACAGAAAACACATCAGATGGCCGGGTGCTATGACTCACACCTGTAATCCTAGAACTTTGGGAGGCTGAGGCAGACAGATCACCTGGGGTCAGGAGTTCGAGATAACCTGGCCAACATGGCAAAACCCCATCTCTGCTAAAAATACAGAAATTAGCCAGGCGTGGTGGCACATGCCTGTAATCCCAGCTACTTGGGAGGCTGAGGCAAGAGAATCACTCGAACCCAAGAGACAGAGGTTGTGGTGGGCCTGGATCATGCCACTGCACTCCAGCCTGTGTGACAGAATGAGACTCTGTCTAAAAAAAAAAAAAAAAAGAAAAGAAAAGAAAAAGAAAGAAAACGTGTCAGCCCACAGTACATTGTTCTGAGTGTGCCAGCTAGGAACCAGCACACTCAGAACAATGCAAGAGAGTCGTTAAACCCCAGACTGCATCATTCTACCATCAATTTCTGCAAGAGCTCTAAGGCCGACAGGATTTGAGAAGCTTTCAGGAATGAGGCTAGGTGGCTTTGAAAGCAGGCAGAATTTAGACAGACAGGAGAAAGGCCAGATGGGATATCAGGCAGGTAGGAGAGCAAGTCTGCTGAAACCCTGAGGAGGAAATAGGCATGGCCACTGATCATCAGAGAAATGCAAATTAAAGCCACAATGTGATATCATCTTACACTAGTAGGAATGGCCATTATCAAAAAAAAGTCAAAAAAAAAAAAAAGATAATGGTGAAGACACACAGAAAAGGGCTTATCCACACTTGGTGGGAATGTAAACTAGTACAACCTCTATGGAAAACAGTATGAAAATTTCTCAAAGAACTGAAAATAGAGCTATCATTTGATACAGCAATCCCACTGCTGGGTATACACCCAAAGGAAAAGAAGTTAGCATATCAAAAAGATACGTGCATCCAAATGTTTAATGTAGCACTATTCACAATAGGAAAGATATGGAATTAACCTAAGTGTCCATCAATGGATGACGGGATAAAGAAAATGTGGTATGTGTACCATGGAATATTACTCAGCCATAAAAAGAATGAAATCATGTTATTTGCAACAACATGGATGGAACTAGAGGCCATTATCTTCAGTGAAATAACTCAGAAACAGAAAGTGAAATCATGCATGTTCTCATTTACAAATGATAGCGAAATGATGTGTACACATGGACATAAAGAATGAAATAATAGACATTGGAAACGTTGGAGGGAGGTGAAGGATGAGAAATTACTTACTGGGTATAATGTACACTATTCAGGTGATGGTTATGCTACAAGCCCAGACTTCACCACTACTCAATGTATCCATGTAGCAAAACTGTACTTTTACCCCCTGAATTTATACAAATAAAAAAAGAAAATGGGCATAGCATCCGGGGGTCAGGCAGAAAGCCACCCTGTACTGTGGGGACTTGATGGAGAGTGAGATCAGAGCAGCAGGGTGGACACGTGGAGAGGGAAAACAGCAGCTGCCAGGTCACGGGTGAAATGAGAAAGGTGACTGCTCTGCTGGCTCCAGGCACTCTCACCATCCAGAGGGAATTTTATGCTTAGAGAGGGAAGACTGACCTGACTGGTGCAGTGACAACATGGCAAAGGACCAAAATCCCTTTCTTATTTTTGCCATGTTTCAAATTTCTAAAATTATCTCCTCTGCCTCAAAGTCCTCTTGGTCAGGGTTCCACCCAAGCAATTCAAGTTTCTCAGTAACTACCCAATCCTTCTGACTTGGAATGATGACTTCTGACGTTCCGAACTTGGACATCACAGAAACACAATTAACTTTGCTTCTCCTGGACTCTGCCACACAGCAAGAGATGCCGCCCTCACCAGAATGACATTTCCATAGCCAGGCTTTCATGGCCAGGCTCAGAGACAAGCTTGTTCACTGCAAGTTGATAAATGCAAAAATCTTCTGAGGGTAGAGAGGCAGCTCAAAACGAGATTGAAACATGATGAACCAAAGCCATTTTTTTGATTAAGTGGGCTTTTTCAATTTGCCACTTAAAGGGAGCTATGAATACCCTTCCATCGCACATCCCTATCAACTTCCTCCAACAGGCAGCTGGGCCAGGACTACCTGTAATTCTGAAGCACTGGCAGTCCCAGCCCAAATTTATCCCCAACAGGCGTGCAGACATGATAATCTACAACCAGTAGGTATGTAAAAATCCTCTTCTGTAAGCAGGAAATGCAGAAACAAGATTCAGACAAACTGTTAGAGCATATCATCTGTTCCCACAGCTTTTGATAATCCGTCCTCGACCAGCACACAAGACAGACCAAACCATCACATCCTGAAAGCCATGGCAGTTGCCAGCCTAAGTTTCTGCAGCCTCTTAAAGGGCTTGAATCTGGGTGTCTTGAACTCTGTGTTATTTAAACCAAAAGAAGATTCATCTCCCCGAAACTATAGCATGGGAGGCAAGTATTCTCTGGCCTGGTGAGCCTACCTCAACCCTGAGAAACAGCAGGGCCAGTCTCACAGGTGCCGGTGTGATGACTCAGAGAGAGACCACAACAGGACACAACTTTTCTCAGCTCAACCAGCAAAGCACAATCTCCCAGATATTCATTTCCTACAAATGATTTCAAATTCAGGCAATATTGCATACGGTTGAGCATACGAATGGGCTGTGTGACCCTTGGCCGGTTATACAACGTCTCTGAGTTCTCTTCTTCATTTATAAAATGAGGGGGACTGAATTAGAGCCAGTCTTCAGAGGGCTACTGTGAGAATTGAAGGAGATAATACATTTAAAACACTTAGCCCAGTGCCTGGTATATAGTGAGTGCTTTAAAAATAGTAATATTACATTAGTTGAGTCCAATTTTCCTATCTTACTTTGAAAATATATGATGCCAAGTCTGAGCTGATCTTATGAGGAAGTGAAGGAAAAATTTTCCTAGGTTTGCTTCTGATTTGCTCTAAACACAAAAGTGCTCAGTGCCCTTCAGAGTGAGAAAGACACACTCCTTTCCCATTCCCTCTCAACTTAATCACAGGTACATAGTGTCAGCTTTTCCAGCTCCAAAGGGCTTATCAAACCTACTTGCATTTTTCAACCAGCCACTGTGGAGCACCTACCAAGTGCCAGGCTGGGAGAGCTCCGCCAGCAGAGCGGGCAGAGCAGTACCAGCAGTGACAACACATGGTACAGTGCATACAAGAACAGGGCACTGGAGGCAGCATGGATGGGACCCCTAGTCTTATCGGTGTCACTGAAGGAAGCAACTAAGAAAATGAACTGTGCTAAGGAATCCCAAGAAGTTTCCAAGAGGGACCACAGGCCTAAGATGTTCACGTCCCCCAGGGCTCTGACCTGGGCACTGTCAGCTCTTTCCTGCAAGCTTCTTAGAATCCAGGACCTTAATGGACTGCAAAGGGAGCCTGGCAGCCAGCTCCCTTCCTTTCCAATACAGATTCCGACAGCCACAGAAGCTGTCTGCCTGCCCAACCCTACCCTAAATACACCTGTCCAAATCACACTCCTAGAATTCCTGCCAGTTGCTTGGGAAATCTAAAATATCCAAAGTAAAGCAATAAAACAATTATATCACTGAACATCCCAAACTGGATATGAAACAACAAAAATAATAAGAATTAAAAAGAAAGATAATTAATTAAAAGAATGCAGTCATTTTTTTTTTCTTTAAGCTCAAAATTTATCAAATTCTAAGATCAGCTGTACTCTATAGCAAGTGACTGGGCCAGCCTCAGGGCAGTCTACCTGTAAACCTCTGCCGGGGTGGAGCCTCTCCAGAACAACCTGAATGCTCACAGCAACGTAGGAGGAACGTCATCCCCACTTCACAGGTAAAGAAACCAAAGGCCAGACAGGTGGGATGAATTTCCCAGGTCCACCCAGCTGAGAACAGCATGCTTGGGGGAAGGGGAGGTCAAATCGAGAGGTCTTTGGGGGCTTCAAAGCTGGATTCTTAATGGCTGTAGCACAGTGCCTCCTGGCCCTGGCCCCCATAGCTCAGGGAGCCAGAAGACTTGTCCAAGGTATACAGGCTGTGGGTGACAGGTATAGAACCCCACCTGGAGCCTGCCTGCACCCAAGTCTGGCACCCTTGCCTCTATTTGCCAGGGCACAGAGTGACAAGTTAAAGACAACTAACACAAATGCCTACTGTTAAGAAAAGAGTATGTATACCACATGAGCCCACTTTTATACAAAAAAAAGTGTTGGGGGACATATATAAATAAGAAAACACTATCAGGAGATTGACAGGTGATGCATCATGGTACATCACCATGGTGGCACCAAGTGCTGTCATTTCAGAGGAGGACTGAGTTCCATCACTGTGCTGGCTCACTGAACTTTCCTTCTGGAACTTTGGCTGCCTTTGTATAATGAAACCACAAAAGGTATAAATCGGTAGGGAGTTAAAGGTGTTTTTCCTTTTCTAATCAGGTTGGTGATTCTGGGCTTGCTCTCCCTGACACAGGCAAGACTCCCTCCCGCCAGCATGGCCACATGGGATCATGCCACTTAAGTCCCCACACTAATATCCACTACTATGACTTTGAGGAAAAGCCTTTTAGTAAGTCACATTCTTCTTCCTTAGGCTCTGAGCTGTGGGATGCTCCATCTGAATTTGCATGTTTAAGAAGCAATTACACAAGGACAGAAATGTCAGCCACAAGCTGATATCTGTTGATAATCTCATGAATTCCTGGACAGGAATAATTAGAGGAAAGGTTCACACATATTTGGCATAAAAAAAAAATGTTTGTTTGCTCAGCCACACTGACCCTTTGAAAAAAGAAATAAGTAAGGTTCATTCTGATACAAATCAAAAGTAATAAGTAAGGTTCAGCATTTCAATCAAAAAGGAAAACATGGGTCAGGATAAATACAGGTACAAGAGGGACACTTCTGTTGGGCTTTTATATGATACTAAAGGAAACCAGAACATCCAAGTTGTGGTTAGAATTGAAGAATAACCTAATATATAAAGACTACGTCATTGTCATTATCATCAATTTATTAGCATTATATGACATATTGCTATATATTGTAATATTTAATATTTTCTTTTTAAGTGTTGTTAACTCACTTAATCCTCACAACTTTCTGGGATAGAAACCATTCTCATGCCCATTTTTTTTTTCAATCTGTAAGTGATTCTGTACCCAAGATTGCAAACTGTTAAGTATCAGAGCTATGACTCATACACAAAGCCTATGCTTTCACTAATGTTACAGTAGTAACGGTAACCCTGGCTGCACATCAATATCTCCTGGATTTTTCCAAGCCCTACCCACATATTTAATTTTCGATTTGGCTGGGCACAGTGGCTCACACCTGTAATCCCAGCATTTTGGGAGGCCAAGGTGGGTGGATCATGAGGTCAGGAGATGGAGACCATCCTGGCCAATATGGTGAAACCCCATCTCTACTAAAAATACAAAAATTAGCTGGACATGATGGCGTGTGCCTGTAGTTCCAGCTACACCAGAAGGGTGAGGCAAGAGAATTGCTTGAACCCAGGAGGCTAAGGTTATAGTGAGCCAAGCTCGCGCCATTGCACCCTAGTCAGGTGACAGAGCAAGATTCCATCTCAAAAAATAAAATTCTGATTTTCCACAGTGGGGAAGCACATGTGCATGTTTCAGAAGCTTCCTGAGAACGTAAACACTTCTGGCACAACAGCATGAGGAGCTCCACAGACCTGTTCCATAGTGAAACTGGTGAAAGTTATAAAACTCTGGAATTGTTCCTAAGGGTATACAGCAAATGAAGAAACATTTATTCAAGAAAACCTAAGAAAACTCAGTAAGAACAGCAAGACACTATGGTGTTTGAACAAAGACCTGCTCCCTCCCTCTCTCATTCAAGTTTGGCAAGACACAAACTCCAGTCTAGGCTGATACAGCCAAGAACACAGGGCTCACTCTCCCCAGAGTTCACAGTTGGAGGCCATTCATCCCAGGAGGGGCAGGGCATCAGCATTTCTCATCTGGCCACCAGCTGCCTGTCCCTGAGGCTAAGTTCTTGGCGAGCACAGCTGAGAGGTGAGGGCTCCCTTTGTCCATAAAGCCTGCACTCGAAGGCTCTATTTTGGGCATGGCTTGCTGAGAAGACTGGGGCCCTGATTGCTCTTGCCCAAACTCGAAAGGCGAACAGTCCACACTAGGAGAGGCAAGTTGAGAAGACTTGAGGCTATGACTCCCCTTGCACTGAGCTAAATACACAACTTCTAAACATGCATGTCACTAAGAGAGAATCATGCCATTGTCCCCCCGCCCCCCACCCCAGCTCCAAAACTGTGGCTCAGAGATTATGCCCAGGGGAGGCTGGGAGGAAGCAGGCCATAAAACAAATAGTTTGAAATATCTTCCCAAATGAACTGACTTCACTTGCAACTGAGTGTGGATAAGTTCAAGCCTACTCTCAAAAACAGTGGCGGTTTGTAGTGGAAAACAACTGGGAAGGGACAGATAGATTCATTGGAGATATAAGCTAAACTGTAGGCTGATAAGGTTGCTGGGGAGATCCAGAGGAAGAGATAGCTGGGAGGAGGACATATCTCAAATACTGGCCTTGGGAAATATCCCTTCAGAAGAGCCAGGATTTGATCCAAGCAGACTCTGGAGCAATTTATGACCCAGGGCATTGTTTTAGAAAAAAGAGAGAACAGTCAGTCAGCAATTGTGGGTGCCTGGCCAGACGCAATGGCTCATGCCTGTAATCCCAGCACTTTGGGGGGGCCAAGGTGGGCAGATCACCTGAGGTCAGGAGTTCAAGACCAGCCTGACCAACATGGCAAAACCCCAACTCTACTAAAAATACAAAAATTAGCTGGGTGTGGTGACAGGTACTTGTAATCCCAGCTACTTGAGAAGCTGATGCAGGAAAATCACTTGAACCCAGGAGGTAGAGGTTGCAGTGAGCCAAGACTGTGCCACTTAATTGCAGCCTGGGCAACAGAGCAAGACTGCATCTCAAAAAAACAAAAACAAACAATTGTGGGTGCCTAAGGGTTGGTGTGGTCAGGAAAAAAGACCAAGCTCATACCGACTCTGCTCTACCCAAGGCATTACCCTCTGAAAAGCAAAGCAGCATCAGGGGCTTCATATTGGGAAGGGGGGCAGAGGAGGGAGGGAATAAACTTCACTAAAATAATCCAGCAAATCACTAAAAATAAATAACAATAACAAACCCCAGAGGATGAATCCAGTACCCAGGGTTGCTATGTTATATAAAATGTCCAGTTTCTAATAAAAGAATGACAAGACCTGCAAAAAATGGGAAAATATGACATATACACAAAGGAAAAAACAAGCAGGCAATAAGAAACTGCCTGTGAGGGTAACCAGAAATTGTTCTTTGTTTAATAGAAAAAGACTTCAAAGTAGCTATTATAAATATGCTCAAAGAATTAAAGAAAACCATAATTAAAGAGGTAAAGATGGATATTATGACATCACATCAAATAGAGAATAAAAAGATAGAAGTTATAAAAAGAACCAAATGGAAATCCTGGGCTTAAAAACACAATAACTTAAATAAAACATTCTTTAGAGGGACTCAACAGCATATTTGAAGGAGGAAGAATTAACAAACCTGAAGATAAATAGAGATTATGCAATCCCTCTCCCCCCTCCAAAAAAAAAACCCTGAAAAAATGAACAGAGCCTCAGATTTGAGACACCATTACATTAACCAACATATAGGTGATGGGAATACAAAAAGGAAAGAATAAAGAGAAGGAACAGGAAAAGATATTGAATGAATATAAACTTTCTAAAATTATTAAAAAATAGTATCTTACACATCCAGGAAGCTCAATTAATTCCAATTCATATAAATGCAAATAATCTACAAAAAGACACATTATAGAAAACAAAAGCAAAAAACCAAAGACAAGGAAAAAATATTGTAAGCAGACAAGAAAACAATGACTCATCACAAGAAAATTACAAGTGAAAATGCGTAACATTAAAAGCTGACTTCTTAGTAGAAACAACAAAGGCCATCAAAACAATGAAATAACACATTCAAAGTATTAAAGAACAAAACTCTCAACCAAAGACTCCAAAATCCTATATCCAGCAAAGCTATTTCTTTAAAAATGAATACAGAATAAAGACACTAACAGATAAAGAAAAACTGAGATAATTTAGTGCTAGCAGACCTGGCTTACAAGAGGTGCTAAAAGAAGTTCTGCATGCTGAGAGTAAATAACCCAAGATGGTAACTTAAAGCCACAAGACAAAAATCAAATCACCAAAACGGTGTATATGTAACTATGAAATATGAACGAAATGAATGCCCATCTCTTCACCTTTCTACATTGATTAAATAACAATTGTAGAAGGCAATATTATGCAATGTATGGTTGGGTCTATAACATTTAGAAATGTAATATATTTGCCAAAAACAGCATGAAAGAAGTGGTTGAATGCAGAGATATATTTGGCTAAGAAATCCAGATGGTAACTGAAATCCACAGGAATAAATAAAAATATCCAGAAATATGCTTTAAATAGGTTGATATAAGGCAGCTATAAATATACATCATATAAACAAAAACATATATGCCATTACAATGTAAGTATATATATGATATATTACATATTCTTTAGTATACTATATACTATACCACATACGTGCTATAGATATATGAATATATGCTATGCTAACATCATACTTAATAATAAGTGTGAATGAATTAAATAATGCAAGAGGCAGAGATTTTTCAGGCTAGATTTTTACAGAATGCACCAAGTATATATTATCTATAGGAGAAACACTTCAGATTCAAAGATACAGGCTAAAAGCAAAATGAAAATGAAAAGAAATGTATTATAGAAACAGCAACCAGAAGAAAGCTGGAATGGTTAGAATACTGAGACAAATAGTTTTTTTTTTTAAAACTGTTACTGAAGATAAAGAGAAACATTTTATGATGATAAAAGAGTAAATCCATCAGGAAGATGTAACAGTTATTCACATATACACACCTAAACATAGAGCACCAAATTTCATGGAGCAAAAGCTGACAGAAATGAAAAAATAAATAGACAATTAAACAATGACTGGTGAGGACTTCAGTATCTCACTTTGAATACAGAGTAGAACAACTAGGCAGAATATTAATACATAAATAAAAGACTCCAAAGCACTATAAACCATCTAGATGCAACAGACACTCCACCCAACAATACCTTACACATTCTCCTCACATGCACGTGGGACATTCTCTGGGATAGACCATCAGATATGCAATAAAACAAACCTCAATAAATTTTAAAGGGTGGAAATAATCAAAAGTGTATTTTCTGACCATAATGCAATAAAATTAGAAATCAATAACAGAAAGAAATTTGGGGAATTCACATTAACCAGCATACTCCTAAATAACCAATGTATCAAATGAAAAAAAACAACCAAAATATTATGAGATAAATGAAAATAAACAAGAGACCAAAACTATGGAGTACAGTTACCGCAGTGCTTAGAGAAAAATTTATATCTGCAAATACCTCTACTAAGAACGAAGAAAAAGCTCAAAGCAAGAGGCCGAACTTCCACCCTAACACACTGGAAAAAGAACAACAAAGAAAGCAAAAGCAAGAAGAAGGAAGGACACAATAAAGATTAGAATGAAAATTAATAAAATTGAGAATAGAAAAGAAATTTGAGAAAGTCAATGAAACCAAAAGGTGATTCATTAAAAAGATAAGAAAACTGACAAAACTTTGGCTAGATTGAATAAGAGAAAGAGAAAAATTCAAATGACCAGAATCTGAAATGAAAGCAGACATATTACTAACAACTTTACAGAAATAAAAAGGACTATACAGGAACACTGTAAACAACTGTATGCCAATAAAATAAGTAACTTAGATGAAATGGACAAATTCCTACAAAGACACAAACCACAAAAACTGACCCAAAAAGAAATAATCTGAATAGACTTACAACAAGTAAAGCGATTGAATTGTTAACTTTAAAAAGCTATCCAAAAAGAAAATCCAGGGCCACCGGTAAATTCTATCAAACATTTAAAGAATACCAATTCTTTACAAACTCTTCCAAAACTATAAAAAAGGAGAACAATTCCCAATACATTGTATGATCCCAATAACACTCTGATACCAAAACAGTCAAAGATATCACAAGAAAACTATAGAGCTATCTTTTATAAATATGCCTGCAAAAACTCATACTAACAAACCAAATCCAGCAACACCTGAGAAGGATTATACACCATAGCCAAATGAGATTTATCCATAGAATGCAAGGCTGTTTTAACATCTGGAAATCAATTAATGTAATACACCAAATCAATAGAATAAAAAAACAAAAGCCACATGATCATCTCAGTAGATGTAGCAAAAGCACTTGACAAAATCCAAACCCTTTTGTGATTTAAAAAAAAAAAAAGCCCTCAATAAACTAGGAATAGAAGCTAACTTTCTCAACTTTATAGAGAACATCTCCAAAATAGTAATAACATCTCACTTAATGGTGAAACATTAAATGCTTCATCTAAAATCAGGAACAAGAAAAGAATTACCTACCCTTAACACTTTTCCTCAAAATTATATTGGAAGTTCTAGTCAGAAAAATAGGTAGGTAAATGAATAAATAAATAAATTGTGCTTTTGTTTGAATGTGTCCCCCAAAGTTCATGTGTTGGAAACTTAGTTCCGAATACTCAGTCTCCATACTCAGTATGGAGAGGTGATACCTGTAAGAGGCAACTAGGTCACGAGGTCTCTGCCCTGATGAATGGATTAACGGCATTATCAAAATAGTGGTTTGCTGCAGAAGTGAGTTCCTGGAAACAGAAATAAGCTTGGCTCCCACCCTTTCTCACTTTCACCTTCTCTTGCCCTTCAGCCTTCTGCCGAAGAGATGAGGCAGCACAAAGTCCCTTGTCACATGCCAATGATATGATCTTGGACCACTTAGTCTCTAGAACTGTGAGCCAAATAAATTTCTGTTCAATATAAATTATTCAGTTTATGGTATTCTGTTATAGCAACATAAAACAGATTAAGACAATGGCATTTGGATTTGCAAGAAAGAAGTAAAATTATCTCTATTACATGAGCTTGTACATAGAAATTTCCTAAGAAATCCACTATGAAACTATTATAACTAATAAAAAAGTCAGCAAGATTGCAGAATACAAAATAAATACACAAAAATCAATTGTATTTCTATACACTTGCAATAAACAACCCACCAATAAAATTAAGAAAAGAATTTCATTTATAGTATTATCAAAAAGAATAAACACTTTGAAATAATTTAATAAATTTAACCAAGTGTCTGAAAACTACAAAACTGTTCAGAAAAATTAAAGATTCAAGTAAAATGAAAAAAAAATCTCATGTTCATGAATTTGAAAGCTTAACATTGTTAAAATGGCAATACTCTCAAAAGAAAAAAAAAAAGAGCTATAGATTCAATGCCATCTCTATCAGAATCCCAGGTGACCTCTTTGTAGAAATTTACAAGCTAATTCTAAAATACATGTAGAATTGCAAGGGACCTGGAATAGCCAAAACACTCTTGAAAAATAGGAACAAAGTTGGAGGACTCATACTTGCTGATTTCAAATTTTACTATAAAATAATAGTAATCAGGACTAGCATAAAAATAGACAGATCAAATAAACAGATCTGAGAGTCCAGAAATAAGGCTGTGTGTCTATGGTAAACTAATTTTCCACAAGGGAAATCATGACTCCCTTCGATGGGGAAAAGAATAGTTTTTTCAACAAACCATGGTGGGACAACTGGATAGTCAAATGCAAAAGAATGAAGTTAGACTCTTACCTCACACTACATACAAAAAAACTCAAATAGAGCACAAGCCTAAATGTAAGAGCTAAAACTATATATCTCTTACAAGAAAACAGAAATAAATTTTTATGACAATACATAGCTCTGGCAATGGATTCTTAGATATGACACCAGAAGTATGAGCAACAAAATTTAAAAACAGATAAATTGGACTTCATCAAAATTGAAACCTTTTGTTCTTCAAAGAGCATCATACAGAAAGTAAAAAGACAACTTACAGAATGGGAGAAAATATTTGCAAATCATATATCTTGATAAGGGACTTGTATCTGGAATATATAAAAAACTCTTACAACATCATAATAAAAAGACAACCAATTAAAGATGAACAAAAGATCTAAAGAGACATTTCTCCAAAGAACATATTCAAATAGCCAATAAGCACATAAAAAGAAGCTTGAAATCATTAGTCATCAGAGATATAGAAATTGAAGCCACTTCTCACCCTTCTGACAAAAAGTCTGATAAGAAATCAGAACCTACATACATTACTGGTGAGAGTAGAAAATGATGTAGCCACTTTGATCATTTTTCAAACAGTAAAACAAAGTTATAATTTGATCCAGCAATTCCATTTTAGGTATATACCCAAGAGAAACGAAAACAGGTATCCACACAAAAATGTGAGTGTTCTTAGCAGCATTATTCATAATAGGCAAAAAGTTAGAAGCAACCCAAGTGTCCATAAACAGATGAATGGATAAACAAAATGTAGTATTTACGTACAATGGAATATTATTTTGCCATAAAAAATGAATACTGATGTATGATACAAATGGAAAAATCTTGAAAACATTGTGCTAAGTGAAATAAGCCAGTCACAAAAGCTCACTTATGATTGCATTTATATAAAATATCCAGAAAAGGTAAATCTATACAGACAGAAAGATCAGTCATTGCTTAGGGGTGGGGTAAATGCTGGGACGGGAATGATAGCCAAAGAAACCCTCACAAAGGGTTTCTTTCACCCTTTCATCACCTCACAAAGGGTGATGAAAATGCTCTAAAATCGAATGGTTGCAAATACCTGTGAATACACTAAAACCACTGAATTGTACAGTTTAAATGGGCAAATTGTATGGTATGTGAATTGTATCTCAATAAAGGAGTTAAGAAAAATTACAGCAACCCTCTGAGTGATTTTGATCAGAAAGTGACTGGGATGAGAGCCTCCGCTCCAACCTCAGGTATCCGGAGGCTCCCAGGTTGTCTCTCTACAGCATAAAAGGTTACTCCTTCCTGACGCTGTCTACGGACTGAGTCAGTTCTAGGTTTTGAGAAATGCTCTTTTGTCTGGGACAAATACACTGAGCATCATCCAGAAATTAGCTACGTGATGACCCAGCTTCATCTGCTTCTCAGATTAAACACTAAAGCCAGCCTCCAATTGCTGGGCCAAGACACTCTTCCCTTGGCTCTCAGGAAGGGAGGCGGTGCTGGTCCAGTACCTCTGACAGAGTTGCCTCTTCTTGGTTCCCCAGAGTGTTATAATGTGAGAAAGTCCAGGAAGAGCTGCACTAGGGCACTCACCATCAGCCTTTGCACATGTAATGAACTTCAGTCCTAAATATCTATGCAGAAGGATACTGGAACCACCAGGAACCGCACTTTTGTAAGGCCAGCTTTCTTCCCACTAGCCACTTCAGTTTCCACAATATTGCAATCTGCCATCTTAAGAGGTTTTATTCTTAATGCAGATGCAGCTTGACATAATGGGCATGTTCAAACTCTTTGCTTCACTTCTTGGCTGGCACTGCTCTGGCCCCAGTGGCCTCAACATAGCCATTCAGGGTCAGCATAATGTTGTACTTTTCAACCAACCAAGTTAATACTCACTGCCCATTTAAAATCAGCTCTTGGTCTCCATCTTTTGTCAACAGGACACCTGACTTAGATTTCTGTCAGCTGAGCTAATATAAACCATATCCCTTCAGACACAGAGTATCTATGAAACAATTCCTCCTAAGTTGGCCATCCATTATACAGAAATATATGCCACAGGCCTGGAAATGGGAGATAAGGCTCTTCCTGGCACAACCTGAAAGTATATTACATATCTCCTATGACTAAGCTATTTATTAGGAAAAGGCACTGCTTAGAATAGGAAAAGATATTACCATTACTGCAGTGTTGCCTGAAAAGGGAGCAAGGCTCAGAAAACACTCTCTACTATAGTATTGAATGGTCTGACTTCTTCATCTCCAATTCACTCTGGGGTGGGGCTGCTAGCCTGTAGATGTTGATTCTATGAAAAGAGCCATCTCTGCCTCTCACATGCTGGTGTCACCCAGAGCACTGTGAGATGGTGGAGATGAATGGGATCAGGAGTGTCCCCCAGCTTGCATTTGGGCTGGAAGGTAGTCTGGGCCTACTCGCATCTCTGTGTACCCCGCTTTCTTAAACCCCTGCCTTGCTAAGAGTCATTACTATTAACAACAGGACACTGACCTCTCATCTTAGAAACCGGTCCCTGGGGAGCCCCTTTTTCAGTGATGAATTCCACGAGTGTGAAATGGCTGGCCTTCACAACACACGGCAGATTTCACATGTGTAAGCATTTCATGTCTCCCCAAATGGCACCCATCTGTCAACTGATGACAGCTGGCACCTAGAGGCCCCTCCCTGCAGGCAGACATGCACAGAGCATGTTTGTCACCATGCCTTCCCTTTGCAGGTGGCACTCGGGGCCCCACACCTTGTGAGGTTTTTAGGTTTCCACCCTCATCCCCTGAGTTCCTTTTTTCCCCTCAGTTTCTCAAGCGACACGTACTTGTTAATTCTTCACATTAGCTACTAAATGTCATTTTCAAATATTCTATACAGAATCCATAATTACAGGCTGAAGATGGCTTTTCCTGTATAAGCAAAAAAAAAAAAATAAAAAAAAAAAAACACCAAACCTCGTCTTCTTTCCTGTTTTATTAACTCAAGTGACACCTGGAAGGGGAAAAAATGGTTGAAGAATGTCAAAAGATATTTTGTATCTTGACAGCTGAAACAACTCTGGTAGTATATCCTTCATCAAACTCCTTAGAATGAGCTACAGAGGAAAAGAAACCCAAAACTCTAGCATAAAATGTGTCAGGATAAGCAGAGAGTATTTCGGAATCAGGTTATCAAAAATATCAGGCACAAAAACAACTAGTCAGGTGGCTGAGGCCGCGAGAAGCCTACAGCTGGTCCCAGGTGAGTGGCTCAGGTTCCACAGATACCGGGTGCGCAAGGAAGACCGCAGGACTCTGTGTGACCCCATCTCAGTGCTTCTCAGAGGGACACTTCTCAGACCCTGGGAGAAACCCCAGGTGCTCACTCGCTCTTGCTCTCCTTCTCTCTCCCACTTCCTCACCCCTCACTTCCCCAACCCTCTCTCTACCGTTCCTCGCCATTCTTTCTCTCAGGCAGCCTCTCCCCATCACACTATGGTGATCTCAGGCCTTACAGAACTTTCACAAGAGTTGGCTAACTTGTCCAGTCTGACAGCCAGCAAGGGAAGGAGCGGGAACGGGACCCCAACCCTCACTCAAAACCACCCTGACACATGGTGTTAGTCCCAGATCTGCATTAAGCAGGGGAAGAATCCACCCCCATTCCTGACCCTGTTTTCACATAAAGAAGCCTCTGCAGATGTGGTCAGTCCCTGAAAAGACTCCATTCGGGATACTTACGAAAGCACAGTGTGCTTTGTGAGAGAGATACCAGGAAAGCCCAGCCCCAGAATGAATCCCCCAAGCACCAGGGGTTCTAGGGCTGCAAAGCTGAGATGGATGGCTGGCCTCTGGTGTCAGCATGCACGGGTTCACTTTAGGCTCATTCCTCAGCCCAGTGGGGTCCTGGTCCACGGCTATGAGACAGCCCCGGAATCCTTGTCAGCCAGCTTCCAGGGCATGCAGACCAAGGAGGGAGGCAAGGCTGGAGCAACAGGAAGGTGAGCCCAAGGCAAGGCAGCCACGGGAGCATCAGGAGACATGAGCTGAGGCCTGGATCCCTGTGAGGCTCAGGATTCCCCTCAGAAAAGAGGCAGAACCCCTGTGGGGCATGAGGAGAAGACACACATTGACCTACTGCTGAGGTCACTGTCAGCAAGCCACATTATACCGCAGCTGAAGGAACACAACAGCTCTATTCCTGGGTGATACTCAGTGTTTACAACCTGTGTGTCACGTGCTGACCAGTTACAACGGGCACAGCCTATGGTCTGCGATGCTGACTCCTCAGTCGTGGGGAGGGGCTGGGGTGGACAAGAGGCACTGGGGAGGGGGTCTTAGAGCTATGGCATTTACCAACCACACACATTGTTTCAATATCTAAACCACCAGCATACCCACACCAATGCTCCCTGGCTGAGATCAGCCTGGGCTGCAGAACAATCACTGTGAACCAGCCATGGCTATACTCTAATCTGGCTTTGACCGGAAGGATCCAAGAAAACCTTTTCTCTTCATTAGTGAGGAGCATCCTGGGGACGGGCTCCTCCTAAGCCACTGCTCTTGGGGAGTCTCTTCTTGCTCACTTAAACAAGGCAGCTAGGACAATAGGTAGACCTGGATCCAAATTCACATTTGGAGAAGTAACTAACCTCCTTGAGCCTCAGGCTTCTCATCTGTAAAGTGGTTTGTGAAAAAGCAAATCACCACCACCCAATTCCGCCTTTTCTGGGGCTCCCACTTTTGCAGGGGGAACCTCCCAACTGTCTCGCTACTGCTGGTCCATCACAGTGCCCCGACTGGTCCTGAGCCGGAGCCCCAACAGACAGCCTGTCATCACCTCTTCATCTGGGTTTTGGGGGCACTTTGCCTTGCTAATTCCCCTCCTCCCACTCTGCCTTTGATAGCAGTGAGTAGAAAACATGGAAACCTACCCCAGGAAAGTCTCTGAAAGTCAGGTCTGGTCCAGTTTCCCCACACCCAGCCTGGGACTTGAATAAAGTAGACATGGGTGAAGATGTGACCATGTGGATTCGACCGCTGGGGCTCTGCTCCAAAGCACTAGTGGGCAACCAGACTTGAATCCAGAGACTTTTAACTCCAGTCTGAGTTTCACCTTGGAGAGTGATGCACCCTCAGTCTCTCTAGGCCATTTGAATTCTCTCTAAGATGTGGATTAGTCCACCTGCCAGAAGATAAAGCAACAGTGTGTTGCATCTCTGTGCAGATGGAGACACGCGAATATCTACACGTGTGGGCATGAAACAGCGCAGCAGCAGTTGTTGAAGTAGAAACCACTCAGGAATTGTTCTACCACCATGCAGTGAGGGGGAACAAAAGAGAAAAACATCAGAAATGTACAGAAATACCTCTGGCACTTAAGAGTGAAGGGAGAATTCAGATGGTGGCCTTTTGGAGATGATGAAACGGCACTGCCACATGGTGCAGCCTGTGATGTCTTCAGAAACAAGAGAGGCCATTAAGTCAATGATACTAGAAACCCACCTAACACAGCTGAGGTGTGAATTTTCAAATGTCATCTTGAGGAACTGGTGGCTCTGAGCAGAGAACATCCCTGAGACAGGGCACCTTATCTTCAAGGCCCACCTGTGCCATTGCTAGGCATTCATCAGGTAGTGAAGATGGCCTACAAGGAACCCCTGGCCCAGACCCCGATGACACATGTCCCTGATTCCAGCCAGGCTCCAGGATGTGGCCTTTGGCAATGAGACTAAGCAGAGGGGACTGGCTGGTGCACTCTTGGCCACTTAGCCCTGGGCCTCTGTCAGGCCTCTTTCTCCTGACTCGAGGGTCCACTGAAGCCCAGAAACAGGTGCTTCCCAAAGTCCTCTTGAAAGTTCTCCGTTACAT
Organism: Cacajao melanocephalus; assembly: GCA_963573385.1. Taxonomy (NCBI): domain Eukaryota; kingdom Metazoa; phylum Chordata; class Mammalia; order Primates; family Pitheciidae; genus Cacajao; species Cacajao melanocephalus. The sequence continues at coordinate 24,091 of CAUYLG010063954.1, read as the reverse complement.
CACTGAGAGAACAAATGGGACTGCATAGTCACTTCCTGAGACAAGAAAACCTCACTTCTAATCCCAGTGTGACCCTTGGTAGCACTGACATTTTTTTTTTCCAAGTGCAGAATGTTCTTCATATTTGAGGCAGGGCATTCCCATATCTGTGACACCCCTCAGCAGATGATTAGAGTATCATAGAATCATTTTTAGAGGGAAATCATTTCTCTTTTCGCAGGCCAACATCATTCTTCTTAAAATAACCACTGCCACCATAAGGACACAATATGACACTTAACACAGTCTCCTGCAAAGGCAGCATCTGCACTGACTGCCATCAACAACTAACTTGGGCATTCTGCTGCCTCTAACAAAACCACTGTCAACCATTTTCTTCACGAAGCACAGAAAGTTAGCACCTGGGAAGCCACTAACAATTTGCACGCAGGCGTATTTCCTTTTATCAGATAGCTGTGTCCTCTGAACAATTAACTTGTAGATTGGTAGCTCTGTAACTCAACTTCTTTAGTTCTTTCATTTTTAATTACTAAAAAAGCAACACATGTTCCTCATAAAATATTCAAACTGAACAGAAGGGTAGAAAGTGGAAAGTCAGCGCTATTAATTTCCTGAACATCTCTCCAGAAATCTGCATATACAACCACTTATATCCTTCACTCTCTCTCTTTCTCTCTCTCTCTCTCTCTCTCTCTCTCTCTCACACACACACACACACACACACACACACACACACACACACAAACACATACACACACAGATTTTACTATGCATTGTCTTCTGCATCTTTGTCACTTGCTGGACACCTTTGGGACCTTTTTCCTGAGCACAGGGAGTTCCAGCTCAGCAGAATCTCTTGGTCCCAGGAAACGCCCATACCTTCTGAGATGTTCCATGGTAAAGGATACCATAATCAAATAAGTTAGGGAAACGCTGATGCATCAAATTGAATGGCTTTCTCTTTCTATAGCAGAAATTCATATTCCTTGAACATCTCAGGTACATAGTGGAATGCCAAGAGGAATAGATTCTCCAAAGCATTGCCCTCCCTAACTTCATTCCAAAACCTTTTGTCAAGGACTACTTACCAATAGCTTGTGGTGTGTTCTCTCCCACTGCAATATTCTCTACCTCTCACCTCACCCCAGCCCCTGGCTAAATTATTTCCTACCCATCCTTCAGATGGTAGCAGAGCTAAGTGTCCTCTGCCCATGGCCACCCCCACCTTTCCAGTTCAGCCCAGGCTGAGCTGCTGTGGAATATACCCTTACTGTACCACAACTCTTTACAGCATTTCCTCTGGGTGCATCATATGCTCAGCTGTGTGCTGACTTCCCACCTGCCTTTCCACTGACCTATAAGCTCCAAGAGAGCATGGACAGAGTCTCCTCATCTCTCACCACACCTCCTCACACTTGGGCAGCGTCTGGCATGCTAGAGGTCCTCCATGAATATTTATTGAATCAATAGATGGTGGCAGTGTCCCACAGAACCCAGCTCTGCAAATGTCACTCCAGTGAAGGAATTCACTTCTCCAAAACATACTGCAGTGAACTTTCTGGCAAGGAGAAGAGCCTTTTTGCATTCTGAATCATCATCACCTCCTTACTCCCTTCTCTTATACATATTTTGGTATGGCAAGTTTGCAGGATTAAATGTGGAAACGTCTCATTCCCAACAGAAATATCCCCTATGTGTGAGCAGTTGGTACCCATTGGCATTCTGCTGCAGAATTTGCCTCCCATTTTTAAAATGACTCTTTGCTGCAACATTATTTTCATAAAGGGAAGAAATTGGAAGTGTTTATGTAAAATAAGACTAGTTTTCATTTATGATGGATTTTCACATGCTGAGAAGAAAATAGCACAATTTGACAAAAACAGAGCCTTCCATTTGCCGCATATGTAAAATGTGCACGTAAACAGGCATGACAGCCGGGCACAGTGGCTCGTGCCTGTAATCCCAGCATCTTGGGAGGCTGAGCCAGGTGGATCACTTGAGGTCAGGAGTTCGAGACCAGCCTGGCCAACATGGTGAAACCCTGTCTCTACTAAAAATACAAAAATGTAGCTGGGTGTGGTGGCACACACCTGTAAACCCAGCTACTCGGGAGGCTGAGGCAGTAGAATCACTTGAACCTGGGAGGCGGAGGTTGCAAAGAGTGGAGGTTGCACCACTGCACCCCAGCCTGGGTGACAGAGTGAGACTCCATCTCAAAGAAAAAAAGAAAAAAAAAAAACAGGTATGACATAGCTAGCTGAAAACTCAGCCATCAGAGTGGTGGAGATGGTGGCATGTAGGGCACAGTAGAGAAAGGCAGTGTGGAGCCTGGGTGGTTCTAAAGCCAAAGCATTGGGCTTGCATGTGATGGCCCACTTTGCCAGCCAAATGATTCTGAGCAAATCTCTAAGTCTCAGCTGTCTCACCTGTAGAATGGGAATTAATAATGGTCCCTGCTTCAGTGAGTTGTAAGTAGGATTGCATTGTATGAGACCATACTGTGCCTGGCACATAGTAAGCACCATAGAAATGTTACCTGAAGGAAAAAAACTGATGGAGGCATCAGTTGACTAATGTACAAGTGAGTGTCTCTAAAGTCAATGAGTAGATAGTATGTTCTGGACAGAAGTTTCCAACAGCTTGGATTTTGGAAGAGTAAAAGAGTATAAAAAATGAAAAGATTTTCTTTATGTCCCTACCAATGCTATTGCTTCCAAACAACTGAAAGCTCCCAGGCCCTTCTAAGAGTCCCCAGCAAAAGGAAAGCAAAGAGCATTACTTGAAGCCTGATAAGGTTTGGTTGTGTCCCCACCCAAATCTCATCTTGAATTCCCACGTGTTGTAGGAGGGACCCAGTGGGAAGTAACTGAATCACGGGGGCAGGTCTTTCCCATGCTGTTCTTGTGATAGTGTCACAAGACACTATCTCGTGAGACAGGCTCATAAGATCTGACGGTTTTATAAGGACGAGTTTCCCTGCACGAGCTCTCACTTTGCCTGCTGCCATACATATAAGACATGACTTGCTCCTCCTTGCCTTCTGCCATGATTGTGAGGCCTCCCGCCGTGATTGTGAGGCCTCCCCAGCCATGTGGAACTATGAGTCCATTAAACATTTTTTTCTTCCTCCTCTCAGGTATGTCTTTATCAGTTGTGTGAAAATGGACTAATACAAAGCCCTATAGCCTTTCATTTACATAGACACCAAGCTTCCTGGAAGCCAAGTGCCCCAAGAAGTAGGACATGAACACAGAGAGGTTCACCACATCCATGCATGATGAGCAGGTGGGTGGAGAGCAGGTCCAGGTATCAGAGACCGAGCCACCTGCCAGGATGCTTGTCGGCTGTGACCCTACAACTCTACCTCCACATTGTCCTCTGTTCACTGAATTTCTTAATGTACAACCACAGTGAAAAAGGGTTTCCAAGGTGCAGAAGAAAAAAGAAGGCTACCTGGCTCAGGATCAGAGATATTCCCAGGCATAAGCCACACCACTGTGGCCTTCACTATTATTCTTATAACAATACTGACAATTGAGGCTGTCAGTAAACCTTTGTTACATAGTCTGAAGTGCTTAACATCCACTGTTTCATTTTATCCTCACAAAACCCCCATGAGACAGGTGCTACAGTTGTCTTTGCATAGATGAGCAAGGAGCATGGTCTGAGGCTTTTGTGGGAGTAGGGTCAGCTTGGAGGCAGCAAGGATATATATTATATTTACACTCATACCACACACCCTGAGCAAGCCCCATGGCTGGCCAGGGCACCTGGCTAACATACCTGAGGAGGCCTGGGGGCTGCCTGCAGGACCACCTGCTGGTCTCTACTGTGCTTCTTAAATCCTGGAAGCCCAGCCTGCATTTCCCTCAGCAAGGCAGCCTCCTTCTCAAACAGGGGGACCTGTGGCACATATAACTAACTGAGTCAGCCCAGAGACAGTGCCTCTTAATCTCTTTTCTGCACGGGAACACACCTGACAGCCACCACAGGCTGCAGCACTCATAGCTGCAATTTTCACCAAGCTGAAGGTGGCTCCACCCTTCTCCTTCCCAGGCAAAATACAGACAAGACAGTAAGTGCCTGAGCAT
>CAUYLG010063954.1:0-15000 GCA_963573385.1 Cacajao melanocephalus | reverse complement strand
AGGCACAGATATTTTATGCAGTCACAGATGTGAAGGTGGGGCAACCGTGGGGATAGTGGGTCCTGGTCAGTTTGGATGTGAGTGTGCCTCTGGCCTCAGTCTCCCTCCACTCCCAGACTTTCCAGGCCTTATTCTCTAGTTTTCTGGAAGAGTCTGTGGGCCACCCAGTCTCCTCTCAAAAAGTTTCTTTATCATTTAAATCAGTCAGGTTCTGTTTATGTTGCTTGTAAGCACCATGAGAACACTACAGTCCTGGATGACGTCTCATAGCCCAGGAGGCACAGGTGTCAGCGGCCTCTACCCCAACCAACATCCAGAAAAAACTCATCTGTAAAGAGCATGGGCAGGGGTAAAGGGGGCACAAAGCTGCATCTGCAGAGTCCTCTGTCCTCAGAGAACCTGAAGTGGAGAAGGAAAGACCTCATGCTATGTATTCACATAACAGAGCAACGCTACAGCAGAGGAATAAACAAAAGTCACTTCCATCACACAAGACAAAAGAAATTAAGCAGGTTGTATTTGAGCTGATTTCTAAGAATGGGCATTAGGAGAAGCAGGAGAAGAGGGACAGGGATAATAGGAATAAATACAGTGAAATAAAATACAATGAAAGAAAGAAGAAGTTGTGTTCAGTAAACAGAAGTGAGAGGTCTCACCTGGGTGGACAGAGGTGGAAAATGGAAATGAAGGAATAGGTTGAGAGCACAGCATTTTCTTTCACACACATTCACGTGTATACAAACACACATGCCCAGACCTGCCCATATAAAGAAACATCGCATACATATAATGCATACGTATATATGTACCTATATGGGTGTGTATGTGTGTGTGCGTATATATAATCTTTATTTGAATTATCTGCCATATCATCAGCAGTTCTCGCAAAAGCATCCTGCCTTTTGCTTTACTCATGAAGGATGTGGAGTCATTTATGGCTCTAAAGGTACCAGCCATTCATCTTCAAAGTCTCTGAAATAGTAAGACTCACAGGCTGGGGATGCCAGAGCAGCCACTCAGCAAACATCTGCTGAAAGAGTTTCATAAAAGAAGTTGCTGCAGGTCAGGTATCCTGAAGGCCCTGAGATGTATTTCTAAAGACTCTGAAAATGGCTTTTGAGTTCCCATGGGCACAGCTTGCCCACGTCACCAACTTTGAAGCTGTAGTCTCTTTCGATACCTAAGAGAAAGGCACCTCAGCCAGAGAGGAAAGCATGAACCCAGCTGAACAGCCTAGTTGCCAGGCCCGCCCAAGGAGGCAGAAAGAAGACTGCAGAAAGCAGGTAGAGTTTACCAACTAGTTTCATCCAGGACTAGAAATTATACCCAAGAACACAGAGCATCACAGCTCCTAAGCAATTATCAAACCACTTTGCTATGTGCCCACAGAAGTCCAAGCAGTTAGGAGAGAATGAGCTTGTATTGGTGTTCTTTGTTGGGGGTAAGATTTCCAACCCCAAAACAGCACAGCCAGCGACCAATCTCCGAGCATTTGTTTTGAGTGCATGTCATCAATAACTAGATCTGAGCTGGAGGGCCTTCTAAACATAAAATATATTTCTGCAGCTTGAAAAGACAAAAAGGCTGTTAGGGGCTGGTTTGAATTAGGTAGAGTGGAGACAGGAATTTGCATGAAGTCCCTGCCTCTCTTCTGCCCTTGGGCGGTGATTCACTGCCTGGCTGAGACAAAATAGAGCACCTGGTTGACCCTGATCCATGCCCCGCAGCCTGGCTGGGTGACAATGGACTGGGCAGAGGTGACGGGCAAGTCCCAGAAGGGCTGCTGAGAATGATTTTGAATATCATTATCTACCTCCCATGGCTCAAGAAATTTGACCATCTCTGACAATTCTGTCTAGGGATCCTTATAAGCATAATTCTTACAAGCCTGTGTGATCAACGATGGTGTGGGTCCCTTATGTGTTCCTACCATTAAAAGGCACAATTATGCCTTTAAAGCTAGAGGTGCAGTTAAATCTCTATAATGGTGTTAATGGCTCAAGCAACCTTGAAGCAGCTGTCATGTTTTAAAAGATCATTCTAAATTATTTTACGTCTGAAATTGCTCCATAAAGTCTTGTTAATTTTTCATCTTCAGTTGGGAATATCTTTAACGCCAAGAAGATGGCTTTCGTCTGGCCACATTGCACAAAAAGGGGTAGCTTCATTTAGGACTTCTTCAGCTGACAGGATCATTCTGGAGAACTAAACTCCACAGAACAAAGCTGAGCTCAGCCCTCTATGTCTTGGCTCATTTTGTTCTAAGGAAGAGTTCAAAGTAAAGAGCAGGGTATAGCATATGGCCCAGTCCAGAGCCCTCTGGGATTTTAGACTGACATCACTTTCTCTAGGAGGAAAAAAGGGAAAAAGATGAATTGTGGCCCTGCCAATGGGAATAAGCAGACAGGTCCCATTCTTGACACTCTCACTGTCCCCTGGCTGTCCGCACTGTGGCCAATATGTGACATGTGGTGTTCTAATTATCTCATTATCTGTCTGTTCCCCAAATGAACTGCAAACCCCTTGAGGGAGGGGCTGCATCTGATTCACCTCCATATCCCCAGTAACTATAAGAACAGTTAATGAATGGGGTACCTCCACTGACTCTTAAGGCTGGATAACAGGTAAACCAGGAAAAAGAGACATTAGGTATCCAACCACAAAGATCAGGCACAAGGAAAATGTTTCAGAGACAGTCACTTGAAATCTCTTTAATCATTGACCAAGCTCCTTAAATAGTGACTTAGAACAATTCAGAAGTGCAATTTGTATTCATGTTATTCTCCAATAAAAACAATGGCAGCTAAAATGCACTGCACACTTTCTGTGTTCTACTGCTGTATTAAGGGCTACACACTCATCGTTTTATATCCTCTCACTAACCCTCTGAGGGAGGCAGTATCATTATCCCTGTTTTACAGAAAGAGAAACTGAGACTCAGAAAGTCAAAGTTACTTGCTTAAGATCACACAGCCTACACTGGAAAAACAGGACTTAAACTCACAGCCCTTGCTCTTGATTACTGAGCTCTTGTATATGATTTGGAAACTGAATGCTGTGATAGAAACCGGCCCCTGATAGCTTTGAAACCTTGACGGGAGACAATGTAGCACATTTTTACTTTGAATATGCTATGACTTTCTGGCTTATTTTTCTAGGAGGCTAGCTCTTTGTTTAGAATTTTTTTTAGGTATGACAAAGTAGAACAAATGACTACTCAATAACAATAGATACAGATGCTGAAAACAACTTAACCCCTTTATAAACATCCTTCCGTTTAGCCCTCACAACCACCCCCATGAGGTAGCTATGATTATTACTCACATCATAAGATGAGAAAGTTAAGACCTAAAAAGATGAAATGATATGCCCAAGGTCACAGCCAGAAAGCAGTAGAACACACGGTCCTACGAGAGTCCTCCGAGCCCAGTCCTTGGCCACTATAATTCCAACTAGAATAGGCAGATGGGAACTTTGGGAAAAATAAACTCTAGAGTTTAGGTGAAGACTGGATTTGAAGCATACAAGCCTGGAAATAAGGAATTCGGTTAAGGTCCATGCTGCTTTATACTCTGAGAAAAGACCATAGCTGTCTCCTTTGTGCCCCTAGGAGCTCCCCAGCCCTTAAATGCCATTCTAGAAACTGGAAGAAGAAAACAAACGTACTACATCAGGGGTCAGCAGACTACAGCCTGCATGTTACATCCATCCATTTCTTTCTGTAGATAAATTTTACTGGTACACAGCCATGCCCACTGATTTACATATGGCTGCTTTGTGCCTAAACAGCAGAGCTGAGTAGCTGCAACAGAGACTCTATGGCTGGCAAAGCCTAAGATATTTACTATCTGGTCCTTTATAGAAACAGTCTGCCAACCCTTGGACCAAATGTTAGAGAGCCTGATATAAACAACCAGCCAGAGAAACAGCAAGCCCAGAAGCTCCAGGCAGAACAGGTACATGCTTCATCTATCTAGTTGATACCTGACACATGCAGCTTATAAGTACTTTTCAAAAAAATAAAAAAATGATATCCCAAACCAGCCAGCCCCTGCTTCTCAACCCCCTGACTCTTCACCTTCTAAAAAGAGCAGCATCTGGGAGTCTTACCTTTGTTGTACATGTTTGTTGGTACTTGGACATCACTTAGACTGATGTTCACAGGCAAATTATTAAAATGGTCATTTGGGGCTAAGATGAATTCCTTTCCCAGCTCCAAAAAATTCCCGTCTTTGTCCCTTTCATTTATCAGCACAGCATTGAAGTATTCATACTGAAAGACAAAGTTAAAAAACATTACATGTGGCTTAGGGAAGAGGGCTGTGAACTCAGATAGACCTGGGCACAGGCCATGTGCCATCCCCTATGCTGTGGACCCTGATCTGCTCACATAATCTCTTTAAATCTTATGTACTGTCAATGGCTGCTTTTGCATAGGTTAGATAGTGTTATATATTTTCCAATGTTACTAAATATTCCTAGAAAACATAAATGTAAGGGGCAACACAGTACTTCCTTATGTGTATACAGAGAAAACTGCCCTAAAAACATTTTAATTATTTAAATTTTGAAGAGAAACCGTGACTTCATGCAGCCTACATTAAGTTGAAGCAGGCTGAAAATCAACAAAAAATAACAGGTAAATATATGTCAGATCATCATGCTTGCTATGGAAAAATAACACAGCACAGTTGGAGATTTGCAGCTTCAGACGGACAGTGTGTTTATACATGGTGCTTGAAAAAGTCTCACTGTGATGGTGACACTCATAGAGATTGAATGAGAGGAGAACTTCAGTGGCGTGGGCATCAGGGAAGCATCTGAGAAAGGACAGCAAGGGGAAAGCCCTCAAATGGGAGTGTGCTGGCATGATTTACAAATGGCTATATCATCATCATCTCACATATACAGAAGGCTTATTTTGTGTCAGAAATTATTTTAAGTACTTTTCATGTGTTAACTCATTTGATTCTCCTAGCAATGTTATGAGATGGATTGTATAAGTATTCCTGATTCACAAATGAGAACACTTAGGTATAGAGAATTTATATATCCTGCAAAAAAATTACACAGCTGAAAAGGAGAGCCAGAATTCAAATACAGGCAATCTATCTCAAGTCCATGCTTGAATCTACTGTACAAGATGGCTGATGGCAGGTGTGGGTAGAATTAACAGACCAGATCTTAAAATAACTACAATTAATATGCTCCAGAGGCTAATGGAAAAAGTGGACAACAAGCAAGAGCAGATGGGTAATATAAGCAGGGCGGGGGTGGATATTCTATGACAGAATCAGTGTGAAATGCTAGAAATAAAAAACACTGTAACAGAAATGAAGAATGCCTTTGCTGGCTCATTAGTAGACTGGAGACAGCCACGGAAATAATCACAGAGCACGAAGATACGTCAACAGAAACTCCCCAGAAAGAAAAGCAAAAAGAAGAGAGAAAAAAAGGAAACAGAATATCCAAGAACTGTGAGACAATTACAAAAGGTGGAACATATGTGTAATGGGATACCAGACTGAGAAGAATAGAAAATGAAATATTTGAAGTAGCAATGGCTGGGTATTTTCCAAAATTAATGACAAAAACCAAACTATGGATCAAGGAAGTTCAGAGAACACTGAACACAATAAATATTACAAAGATTTACATCTACACATATCATATTCAAACTGTAGAAAAATCAAAGAAAAATAGAAAATCTTGAAAGAAACCAGAAAGAGAGTGGGAGAATCTTACCCATAGGGGAACAGGGATAAGGATTACATTAGACTTCTCTTCAGAAGCCATGCAGGCAAAAAGAGAATGGAGTGAAGCACTTAAAAAGTGTTCAAAGGAAGAACCATCAACCTAGAATTCTTCCATGAAATTACCCTTCACAAGTAAAGGAGAAATAAAGACCTTCCCAGACAAACAAAAATGAAGGGATCTGTTGCCAGTAGACTTGCCTTGCAAGAACTGTTAAAAGTTCTTAAGAGAGAAGGAAAATGATATAGTTGAGAAATTCGCATCTGCATTAAAAAGGTACAGGCCAGGCATGGTGCCTTATACTTTTAATCCAAGGCAGGAGGATCTTGAGCCCAGGAGTTTGAGACCAGCCTGGGAAACATGGTGAAACTCTGTTTCTACAAAAAATACCTGCCTCCCAAAAAAATTAGGCGTGTTGGCACCTGCCTATAGTCCCAGCTACTTGGGAGGCTGAAGCAGGAGGATCACTGGAGCCTGGGAGGTTGAGGCTGCAGTGATCCATGATTGTGCCAATGAACTCCAGCCTGGGTGACATAGTGAGACCCTGTCTTACACGCACACACACATATAGTGTTAGAGCAGGAATAAATAAAGGTAATAAAATACTCTGTTATTCTTAAATGATCCAACATATAACAGCTTGTTCAAAATAATAACAGTAATAAATTATTGTCTAAGGATAAGTGAAATGAATAATAGCAGTGTTATAAGAGACTGGAAGGAGGAATGTGGAATAATCTGTGCTATGATTTGAATGTGTTTCCTCCAAAATTCAGGTGTTCCAATGAGACATTAAGTGGCATAATCATTAAGAGATGAATAGTCATGAGGGCTCCTCCCTCATGAATGAGATTCGATGTCCTTATAAAAGGAATTAACACAGAAAGTCTGTCCCTTTTGCCATTCTATCTTCTGCCAGGTGAGGAAACAATACTCTTCTCCTCAAGAGGATACAACATCAAGGCATCATATTGGAAGCAGAGCAGTACGCACCAGACACCAAACATGCCAGCACCTTGATCTTGGGCCTGCCAGCACCTTGATCTTGGAACTTCCAGCCTCTAGAACTGTGAGAAAAAAAATTTCTTTTCTTTATAAATTTAGAAAAATTTACAAAGTCTCAGGTAGCAGTACAAATAGGCCAAGACACTCAGTTATAAGATATCTGCACTAATCATGAAGTAGTATAGGGTTATTTGAAGTGGGCTTAAATTAGTTGTAAATGTATACTGTAAACTCTAGGGAAACTACTAAAATAATTTTAAAAGGACGCATAATTTATATGCTTAGATGAGAGAAAATTAAGTCACATAACACGTTCAATTAAAACTAGAGAAGGCAGAAAAAGAGTAGAAGACAAAAGGAAAGAAACAAAGACCTAGTGCAGTGAATAGAAAAGTTACAAATATGGTACATATTAATTCACCTATATCAATAATCACTTCGAATGTGCAAGGTCTAAATACATCAATCAAAAGACAGAGACTGTCAGAGTAGATTAAAAAACAAGACCTAACTATATTTTGTCGATAGGAAGCTCACTTTAAACATAAAGACACAGATATATTAAAAGTAAAGGGATGAAGAAAGATATACCATGCTAACATTAATCAAAATGAAGTGAAGGTAGTTGGTTTAATTTCAAACAAAATAGATTTTAGGGCAGGGAAAATTATCAGGGAATAATAAAAGATGGGCAGGCATTACTTAATGATAAAGAGGTCAATGCCCATAAAGACAGGCAGGCATTACTTATTGATAAAGAGGTCAATTCTCTAAGAAGACAAAGCAATCCTTAATGCAGTATGCATTTAACAGCAGAGTGTTAAAATACATGTAACAAAGATTGATATAACTGTAAGGAGAAACAGATGAACTAGTTATTATAGTTAAAGACTTAAATGCCCCTGTATTGGTAATTGACAGACTCAGGAGGCAAAACATTGGTAAGAATGTAGTTAAAATGATCAGACCATCAATTGGATCTAATTTACATCTGTAGAATACTTCATCCAACAAGAGCAGAATACACATTCTTCTTAAGCACGTAAAAACGCTCGCTTGGAACATCCAAGATAGACAACATGCAGGACCCTAAAACACATCTTCACAAACTTAAAAGAATGGAAATCATATAGTGTCTGCTCTCAGACCACAATGAAATTAAACTAGAAATCAGTAACAAAAAAGATAGCTGAAAAAATTCGCAAAATATTTGGAGATTAGACAACATACTTTTAAAAGAATTCTCAAGATAATTTTTAAAACATTAAAATGAAAATATAACCTATCAAAAAGTGCGAGATGCAGCAAAAGCAAAGCTTACAGCACTGAACACGTGTATCAGAAGAGAAAAGAAGATCTAGAATCAATCATCTAAGCTTCTACTTTAGGAAACTAGAAAAAGAAGAGCATATTAAATCTAAAGTAAACAGAAAAAAACAATATGTATATTTTTTAATTTGCAGAGCAGAAATCAATGAAATTAAAAATAAGAAATCAGTAGAAAGAATCAATGAAACTAAAAGTTTGTTTTTTTTAAATGGTTATTATAGTACAAATATCCAAATAAAGATTAATAAAGGGAAAGGGTACATGAGGCAAAGTCCAGAGGAATCCAGATGTAAGCTTCTAAGAATTCTGCTCCAGTACAATCACACAGATTATACTTAATTCTTCTAGTAATGAGTTGTAATAATACATTGGAAGTGGTATCTAACAGAGACTCAGTGCTCAGGATTTTTATTGGGAGTTGGTCCTGTAGCAATACTACTTACAAACTTAACCTAGTTAACATTTATAGAACTCATACCTAACAACTGCAGAGCACACATTCTTTTCTAGATCATGTATTGGGCCATCAAATAAGTCTCAATAAATTCGAAATGACTGAAATCCCCATAACTATGTTCTCTGATAACAATGGGCTAACTTTAGAAATCAGTGTGTGATATTGATATGAAAAATATCATTGATACCATATTTAATAAAAGATGATACCAAGAAATTTCCTAAAGATTTGGAAATTAAAAAACATACTTATTAACAATACATATGTCAAGGAAGAAAATGACATAGGAAATTGGAAAATGTGTTGAAATTAATCATAATGAAAACAACATATCTATCAATATTTGTGAGATACAGCTAAAGCAGAGCTTAGAGAAAAAGTTACACATTTAAAAGCTTATTATACAAAAGAAAAAAAATTCAAGATAAATAGTCTACCTTAAGACTCTACCTTAACAAGGTGATGAATAAGTGAAACTCAATGTTAAAGGAGAGAATAAAGTAATAGAGAAAAGCAGAGAAATCTAAAACAAAACAAATAACAGGAAAAAAAATCAATAATACCAAAAATTAGTTCTTTAAAATAATTAATGAAATTATGAAACCCTAGTTAGACTGATTAAGAAAAATATAAGAAAGCAGAAAATACCAGTATCTGGGATGAAAGAGGAAACATTACTTTAGATCCTACAGATAATGAAAGGATAAGGGAATATTACAAACAACTTTATGCTGATAAGGTCAGCAACTTAGGTTAAATGTCAAACTCCTTGGGAAACAGAAATTATCAAAACTGACACTAGAAGAAATACAAAATATAACTGGTCCTAGAAATATAAAAGATTCTGATTTCAGTATTAATTACCATGATAAAACAAACAACTCTAGGTTCACATGCCTTAACTGATGGGTTCTATCAAATATATGAGGAAAAAAATATAAACAATCTCATATAGACGCTTTTGGAAAATTAGAGGAAAGAATACTTCCCATCCTATTTGATGACGGTAGCCTAACCTTGACACCAAACCAAACAAGAACTTAAAAAAAAAACAAAACTATACACCAATGTCTTTCATAAACCTAGATACAAACATCTTAACAAAATTGTAAATCAAATCCCCTAGAATTAAAAGGATAATACATCATGACCAAGTTGTATTAATCCCAGGAATTCAAGGTTGGCCTAATTTGACTAATCAACATAATTCACCACATCAACAAAACGAAGAATAAAAATCATACCATCAAATAGATAAAGAAAAAGCATGTGACAGAATTCAATTTTAGCTCATCATAAAAATCCTCAGGGAATTTGAAATAAGAAAAAATATCTTCAACCGAATAAAAATCATTTACAAAAATACCTGTATCTGACATTATACTGATGAGGAAGCACTGAATCAGGAACAAGGCAAGGATGTCTTATCACTTCTATTCAATACTGTACTGATGGTCCTGGCAAATACTGTAAGACAAATAAATAAATAAAACTCATACACATTGAAAAGGGAGAAAAAATCCATCTTTACTTTTCTATATAGATTTTGTCTACATAGAAAATTCTGGCCAGGTGCAGTAGCTCACGCCTGTAATCCCAGCACTTTGGCAGGCTGACGCAGGCAGATCACCTGAGGTCAGGAGTTTGAGACCAGCCCGGCCAACATGGTGAAACCTCAGCTCTACTAAAAATACAAAAATTAGCCAGGCGTGGTGGCAGGCACCTGTAATCCCAGCTATATGGGAGGCTGATGCAGGAGAATTGCTTGAACCCAGGAGGTGGAGGTTGTAGTGAGCCGAGATCATGCCATTGCACTCCAGCCTGGACAACAAGAGCCAGACTCCATCTCAAAGAAAAAAAAAAGAAAGAAAGAAAAGAAAATCCTAAGGAATACAAAATAAATACACAAACTACATTCTCAACCCCTAACTCACATCATACATGTATTAATTTGAGATGGATGATAGACTACAAAGTACTAAAAACCATAAAATATTTCTGTTTGAACTTAAAGAAGACTTACATAAATGAAGAGAGATATCTTTCTCAAAAATTGGAGAATTCTATTTGATGAGGTAAGTTCTTCCCAAAGTGATCTATAAACTCAGTGAAATTCCAATCAAAATATACGTAAGTTTTTTAAAATAGAAACTGCCAGGCTAATTTTAAATTTTACATACAAATAAAATAAACCTCATTTTTCAAAACAATTTTTAAAAAGAAGAAAAAAGCCCAAGGACTCACATTATCTGATTTTAGGCCTTACTCTAAATCGAATTAATTAAAGCAGTAATGGTATTAGCATTAGAAAAGACAAACAGACCACTGAAACAAAGAAGAGCTCAGAAATAAAGCTGCACATATACAGTCAATAAAGGTGATTCAGTGGGGACAGTATTTTCTACAAACTGTGCTGGAACAAATGACTAAAACTGCATTCTCAACCCCTAACTCACATCATACACATATTAATATGAGATGGATGATAGACTTAAATGTAAAAACTAAATCTGTAGGGCCTGGTGCGTTGGCTCACGCCTGTAATCCCAGCACTTTGGGAGGCCGAGGTGAGTGAATCACAAAGTCAGGAGTTCAAGACCAACCTGGCCAAGATGGTGAAACCCCGTCTCTACCAAAAATACAAAAAATTAGCCAGGCATGGTGGCACGCTCCTATAATCCCAGATACTCAGGAGGCTGAGGCAGAGAACTGCTTAAACCCAGGAGGCGGAGGCTGCAGTGAGCCAAGATTATGCCACTGCACTCCAGCGTGGGCGACAGAGTAAGACTCTATCTCAGAAAAAAAAAAAAAAAAAACAAAAACTAAATCTGTAATATTTCTAGGCAAAAAGTAATGACAACTTTTATGGCCTCCAGGTAGGCATTGATTTGTTAGGATACAGAAGGCACTTACCATTTTAAAAATGGATAATTTAGAATTTATGAAAATTCAAAACTTCTGGTCATCAAATTCACCAGAGTAAAATAGAAAGGAAAGCCATTGTTCAGGAAAAAGTATTTGTAATATACACATCTGAAAAATGACCTGTGCCCAGAATATGTAATAAACTCCTGTAACTCAGCTAAAAACATTAATCAAAATATGGGCAAAAGATTTGAACAGACACTTTACAAAGGAAGGTATGTGAACGGCCAATCTTCAGACCAACAGGTGTTCAATGTCATTAGTCATCAGGGAAGTACAAAATAAATCTCCAATCAGATGCCATCTTATACCTAGTAGAAGTGCTAACATTAAAAATTCTGATAACATTAAACATTGACAAGGATGTGGAGCAACCAAAAATCTCATATATTGCTTATGGAAATATAAAATGGTACAACCACTTTGGAAAAACATTTTGCAGGTTCTTATAAAGTTAAACATATATCTACCATATGACCCAGCAATTCCACTCCTAGGTATTTACCTAAGGGAACTGAGAACATATGCCCACAAAAATATTTTTTTGAATGTTCATGAAAACCCCATTCATAATAGCCCCAAACTAGAAGTAACCCAAGTGTCCATTAACAGGTAAAAGGATAAACAAACCTGTGATATATTCATGTAATGGATTACTACTTATGAAAAACTTACTGATACATTCAAAATATGAATGAAACTCACACATATTCTGAGTAAAAGAAACCAGAGACAAAATACTACATATGCGTGATTCTATACATATGAGGTTCCAGTACAGGCAAAATTATTATTCAATAGTGATGACACTTAGTCGTTGCTTCTGGGAGGAAGAGTGAGAGTCAACTAGGGAGGTACACAACAGAGCTTCCTGGAGTGCTGGAAATTTCCCTACCTTTTTTATTTTTTATTTTTATTTTTTATGATGGAGTCTCCCTCTGTCACCCAGGCTGGAGTGCAGTGGCCCAATCTCGGTTCACTGCAGCTTCTCTCTCCTAGGTTCAAGCGATCCTCCTGCCTCAGCCTCCCAAGTTGCTGGGATTACAAGCATGCACTACCAAGCTCTGCTAATTTTTGTATTTTTAGTAGAGACAGGGTTTCACCACGTTGGCTTGGCTGATCTCGAACTCTTGACCTCAAATGATCTGTCCTCCTTGGCCTCCCAAAGTGCTGGGATTACAGGTGTGAGCCACTGTTCCTGGCCAAATTTCCCTATCTTGATAATACATGGGTTACTCAGGTGTATTTATTTCTCAGTAGTCTTTGAATTGTATGCTAAAGAATTGTGCATTTTTCCATATAGAAATTCATGCCTCAATAAAAAAATTAAAGTCACAAAAAACCTTTCAATTCCTTTTGAATTACCAATTCAAGAAGTTTATAGAAACAGAACTCAAGTTAATAAATTCCATCCCTGACCATTCCTTAAAGCAAAATTCACTGATGGCACCTAGAAATAAAAGAAATCATACTCTTCTGCTGAAAGACCAACCAATGACACTCCTCACTGTGTGCAAACACCTTGACCAGCCCATGAACCATTCAGTGCCAGTGAGAAAGCCGTCCTTCTTTTAAGCAGTCTGCTTTCTGGAAAACATGTCAGCAGCACTTCTTCCCACAGCACCTGATATGGTTTGAGTCTATGTCCCCACCCAAATCTCATCTTGAATTGTAATTCAAATTGTAATTCCCAGGTGTTGAGGAAGGGACCTGGTGGGAGGTGATTGGATCATAGGGGCAGTTTCCCCCATGTTGTTCTCATGACCGTGAGTAAATTCTCATGAGATATGGATGTTTCATAAATGTACTCCTTCATCCTCACTCGCTCTCTGTCTCCCTCTGTCTCTCACCTGCCACCATGTAAGACAGGCCTGCTTCCCCTTCTGCCATGATTGTAAGTTTCCTGAGGCCTCCCCAGCCATGTGGAACTGTGAGTCAATTAAACCTCTTTCCTTCATAAATTACCCAGCTTCAGGTATTCTGTATAGCAGTGTGAAACGGACTAATTCAGCACCCTGTTAAAGGAAGTCTTAATCTTCCACAGACCCAAGTGCTTCACAGATTATCTATCTTTTCCAAAACTCAAGCCTTCACTCCATCGTTTCATAGAACTGAAAATTAAAATAGCAAAATGAAGCCTCAGCCTGCTTGATAAAGGACAATACAATAATGGTTCACACACAGGCTCTCCGGAAGCAGCTTCAAAACTGCTATTTAATTGAATAATCTGCACTGCCCAGAATGCAAATGAAATAGGGATGAAAACCTAAGAACGATTTTGCTCAATGGTGCTCATCATTTACCAGGGATGATTGTGTGTTCTGCTTCTCCTCCCCAAATCCATTTGTCTGTTCTGTATTGATTTTGAAAAGGCTGATTCAGTACAAACAAGAAGAATCATTTCTCAGTCCTTGGAATGTATTGCTCTAATTATGAGGCTCAGTGGTTTTGTCCATATGATCAATCCAGGAAAAGACATGTTTAGTCCAAGTCACCTCAGTATTTCTGAATCCTTGATGGCCATGGCATCGGAGTAAATTAATTCTTTTGTGGGTGTGTCTGATGACCTACTAAGTGTGATGGGAGCACAACAGAACTAATCCAGGGGACAAAATGTAGCATATAAAATCCCAGAGACAAAGTATTGGGTGTGCTGTTCACCAGATACTGGCCCAAACCAGGCTCAGAAGGTGGTTCAATGGGTAAATATCTAAAAGTACTTCAATAGGGCAGGGGCCAGCAACCTTTTTCTGTCAAAGATCAGACAGTAAATATTTTGGGCTTCAGAGTCTTTGTTGCAGCTCCTCACCTTACTGTTGTGGCATGACAGCTGCCACTGATAATACATTAACAAATGGGCCTGGCTGTGCTCCAGTCATTTACAAGAAAATTACAAAGTTGCAAAAAAGATCTGGCCTAGGCTGTAGTTGGTCAACCTGTGCAGTAAGATGCTGTGGGATATTCAAGAGACAGAAATTATTAAAAACTTCTCTGCCTGGAAGGGATTTAAAGTGAGGATGCACGAGGCTGGGCCTTGAAACTAGGAGGATTAGGACATGCCCAGATAAAGACGGAGAGAGGCAGAAGTACAGGCATGAGAGCTGGTAACTAGGGAACAGAACAGGACGTATCTCAGATTGGCTGAATGGCAGGTAACTAGGGAAGGGAACAGGACGTAGCTCAGGTTGGCTGAATGGGAGGATGGTAATAGGGAGTTCAGAGACAAAAACAGGTGAGGGCGAGGGCAGAGTAGGTCCTGAACGCTGGAATAAGCACCTGGACATTATTTTCTGGACCAGGGATTCCAAACATTCTTGATCAAGCATTCCTTTCACTAAAAAGCTTTTGTAGCCCTGCATGATGGCTCACACCTCTAATCCTAGCACTGAGGAAGCCCGAGATGGGTGGATTGCCTGAGCTCAGAAGTTTGAGACCAGCCTAGGCAACACAGTGAAACACTGTCCCTACTAAAATGCAAAAATTAGCTGCGCATGGTGGCATGCAGCTGTAGTCCCAGCTACTTGGGAGGC